>PVKS010000846.1:0-166114 GCA_004027875.1 Aplodontia rufa | reverse complement strand
GTTAAACTTTAAATTAATTTCCTCTGGCTGGAGCGGTAGCTCAGCAATTGCAGCACTTGCCTGGCATGCGTGAGGACCTGCGTTTGAACACCAACATCACATGCACAACTAAGTATCAGAAAAACAAAATCCAGGGGCTGGAGTGGTGGCTCAGCAGTTTCAGCCCTTGCCTGGCAAGCCCGAGGACCTGGGTTCAAACCCCAGTGCCACTTACACAACTAAGTGTAGGAGCAACTAAGGCCACGTGAAAAACTAAATAAAGTTGTTTCTCTCTAAAAAAAAAAAAAGAAAGAAAGAAAAACAAAAACAAAATTGAGATGAAAAAATAAATATTGATTCTTTCTTTTTTTTTCTCTCCCTCTCTCCTACTCTGTCTCTTTAAAAACAAAATCGTATTTTCAATATCACCATCTATCTGATCAGATAAGTACTGGGAAGTTAAATAAGTTAAGTACTGGGAAGCTCTCAATTTTATGATGGTATATACAAACTTTCCAAAGTTCTAATCTTTTCTTGAAAACTTTAAATTTTATATCATTGACAACAAATACTGTCAGTTTTCACATCTACATTTAAAATATTCAACTGTTTTTCTTCAAACTCTAATAGATTGGTCTGAAAATTATGCCAGCCCTGGCACTGTGATACTATTCAAAAATACTCTCTTTCACATGACACAGTACAATAAATTAACCTTACAAAAGCCAAAAGATGAATATTATTCATGATAATTTTCCTTGATATGACAAACATATCATTTATTTTGGAGAAAATGATTGAACGCCCAGTTTTTCTATGAAGTCGTTCTTTCAAGTAAAAATGAAGTTACATAAAAAAGCTAGATGTCCCCAACTTACACAATAATGCAAGTGTCCCTCATTGAGACAACTGTAGTATGTCAGAATGTAGCCAAGTGCTTAAATCATACTTCCAATTTTGTCATACCAAATGTTAAAAAAGAGGCAGACAGGCAGACAAGGGGTAGGACTTGGTAAAATTAATTATAATTACAGCTTTTGCAAGGACTTTTTAAAGCAAATCTAGCTTGACAAAAATTGCAAATGCATTTAGGGAATAAAATGCATACAGAGACCCTGTAGCAGCTCTGCTTTCACTCATGCTCAGAGGCTGCAGTTTTACCCACCTATGCTTTGCACCATCGGTATATATCAACACAGTCGTTCCAAGATGAACCGTGACTCAAAAAAGGTTATTCAATACCTTTAAATATTTCAGCACCACTTGTGTTTGTTGCCAAGGTTTCACATGAAAGAAGATCATCTTTGATGATTCCTTCTTGTAGATGCTAGACAGACACGAGCAAACTTACCCGATAGGCAGAGGTACAAATCTTCAGATGAGATATTAATTCAATTCTCAATTACACATGTGAGCTTAATCAGATTCTCAACTGTTATGAGCATTTCTCCAGCCAATACGATAAAATAACTTACCTTCATCAAAATAATTGTGACAAAAATGCTTTGTTTCAGGGCTGGAGCAGTGTCTCAGCAGTTATGACACTTGCCTGGCATGCGTGAGTACGCAGGTTCAAACCCCAGCACCACGGACACAACGAAGTCTTGGAGAAACAAAAGCCACATGAAAAACTAAATAAAAATGGATTCTCTCTCTCTCTCTCTCTCTTTCTCTTAGTGTCCCTCTTTCTTTAAAAAAAATGCTTTGTTTTTAAAGGACTTTTCATATATGAATTAAAATATTTAATTTCTTTTTCTTTAAACTCTTACTATGGTACTATAGTGGCACTATAATACTATTTTAAAATGCTACATTGCATATGACACAATAATGTTAATTATTAATATCACTGAAGCCAAGGGAAAGAGAGTTTTCATCACTCGTTTCTCACCCATTCAGAGTGCCATTCTGATTCCTCCCTTCCACAAATCACAAAACTCTTTATAGTCTGTTTCATATTTTTCATCATCATTATATATGGACAGTTCTGCTGTGGGTTGAAAAAGCTATTCCTGCTGTCCTTCTAAACTTCTATTTTTTAGTCCAACAGCATCATGCAGCATCCTTAAATATAATATACATAAAATACACTATACTTTTTTATTTTAAAATAAATGTTAAATTCTAAAATAAGCTTTGACAAAATATAAAAGTTTTAAAATATGTTATATGTGTATTTCAAACATGTTTTATGTTTTTAAAAAATATTGTAGAAAAGGACAATAAAGGGTATGTGCTAGGCATTGCTGGACCAAAATACCTGACAATAAACAATTGAAGAGAAAAGATTTATTTTGGCTCAAGGTTTTAGAAGTTTAGTCCATGGATGATCAGCTCCATTGCTCTGGACCTGAGAACATCGCGGTGGAATGACATTTTGGAGAAAAGCTGCTCAGCTCTTGGCAGTCAAGAAGCAAAGAGAGAGAGAGTCTGAGAGAAAGGAAGAAGGGATCAAAAACAAGATGCAATCTCCAAAGGCACATCCCTAGTAGCCTACTTCCTCCAACCATGCCCTACCTACTACGGTTTCCACCATCTGCCAGTAGTCCATTCAGCTGTCAGTGCATCAAGCCACTGATGAGGTCAGAGCTCTCATGGTCCAAAATCCCCACCACAGGGCATCACTGTATTAGGGGCCAAACCTTGAACACATGAATCTCTGGGGGACACTTCATATCCAAACCATAACCGTATACTCCTTACTGTATTTTCACATAGATGAAAGGAAAACTTCAAAATAGTAATCTAGTTGACAAGAATGAAGTAATAATATTACAGCAGGTATAATCTGCTGTTAAGGGTATGAAAGAAGCACTGAAAATACGCTTATTTAAATTCTAACAATGCTCATATTATACCCTGAATCTGCTAGTTTAGGAAATCACAGAAATCACCAAAAATACATAAATACGTATTCCAGCAGCCATCAGAGCAATAATGTCATTGCATACCCAGTTACCTGTGAGAAAATGAGAGCAAACCTAACAAATGACATCTTAACATTATCGCAAGATGAGTTCTGAGATGGTAGATCCACTAAAAGAGTCTTGGGAACCCACAGCATCCATGGACCACGTGAAAAACACTAGGTGAAATACCCATGGGGTTGAGCCAGAGAATGATGAGAGCCATTCCACTCTGATTCTTTTCTTTTATGACACTTGAAAGAGTCCAGGCTTCTTTTAGACCATGAGACTGATAAAGTTGTTTAGGGAAGTAGGCACTGAGGCTATCAGCAGCTATTAAGGTACATGCATGAGCTCAGCATGCTCAAGCTTGAGCTAGCGATGTCAGGTTCATCTTCCCCTCTGTCCTTCACTAGCTACAGCATACTACTGGCCTCTTTCTTGGTCTCAGCCCTCATAATCTTTTGTTCAACTATTCCTGAAGGCTTTACAAGTTAGCTCCCTGCCTACAACACCCCATGGCTATCAAACCTTTCCACACAGTATCTACTAGCTAAAGGCCAATGGGCCTATGGGCTGATACCATATTGCTTATTTTAGCCACTCTGAAAAAGTTTCCAAGAGCAAACTACACTCTTCTGTACCTCGTAACTTATCACATGCCCTGTTGCTTGGATTCTACTAATTCTTCAGACCTGTTTCAAGTGTCTAACCCTTAATGAAGCCCTCCTCAATCCCAAGACAGGACTGTGTTCCCAAGACACCACAAGTAGCTTGAGGATCACGTTTATCAGAGCAGATTATCCTTATTTGCTCACCTAGCTGGCTCCCCAGTCTTTCTGGATAGTATCTTAGCCACATCTGGAAACTTACTCTAATGAAGCTCATATCGCATGCCCTGGCGCATAGTAGGTGCCTAATACATATTTGTGGAAGGATCAGATGCCCTGGAAAATCACTGAATGCTCTAGTCGTCCATTGATTTAATTGCAGAGATGAATTCTCCCATTCAGCTCTTTCCACAGGCTCATGTGATACTTTGCTGCAATACTGATGGACAATAAAAGATTGCTGAAACCCAAAAAATGAAGCTTGTCAGTAGACAAGCAGCCCTGGTGGCAAGAACAAAGCCAGTATTTCTTTCCATCATGAGCTATCCCTGCATCCTATATAGGTACTTCTCAAACAACTATGTTTTGATGATGATATATGGCCAACTGCATGTTATAGAATCTCTCAAGTGATAATCTCAATAAGCCTATGCAAGATACCTTATTAACATTTCATAGATGAGGAAGCTGGAGTGCAGAGAGTAACTCGGACCATCGACAAAGTTACTTTCCAACATTGAAGCCACGCACTTCCATTCTGTTGCCTACATGGAAGGCATCTAAAAATCTTTCCCAGTGATTTTCTCTTTTTTAGTAAATTTTTTTTATTGAAGATTAATAAGGTATTTTATTTTTAGTTTTGATTAACACTAAGGAGAAGCATGTAGGAAGAATCTCCTGCCAAAAGTCAGATGTGTTCTCAGAAGAAAATTTGAAAATTTTTGTCCCAAACCTCCTGATTTTGATGTTGCCCCTGGCTTGTTCATGGATGAAACATATTAGCACATAGTTATGGTAATAAGCAGGACCTACTTCCCAGACCTGGTCATTTTTACACTTAATTGTGGTTAAAATGGCCCTTAGAGGCTTATAGTAAGGCAATGTCTCCCCTTTAGTTATTGTGGTAGGGGTACAAAAGGTGCAGCATTGTACTTTATTAGGTAAGAATGAGGAGCGTCCGTGGAAATAAGCTCCAACATTATACAACACCCTATTCCCAAGACAAGTGCCCGTGTCTGTCCTGACAATGGTGTTGCTACATTTGTTTTCCAATTACATTTTGAATGAGCTCAATAGACCGTGAGGCATGATGGGAGAAATCTGCTTTCTGGCAATTATGCTCATGTCCTACCAGAAGTGGTAAACATTTTCATTGCCCGTTTTTATCCAGTCTTGAAAGTACAGTACAGAAATCTAAGGACTCAAAACCTGCTTTTCATTCCAATTCTGCTTCTCCACACTGGAATTCTTCCGCATGTAATCATTGATGCCTCTGGGTGACAAACACTGTGAATAACATCACAGATTTAGACAAAGATACTAAATGCTTGAACCACTAATCAGGTAACAAGTTCTCACTAATTCTGAAGGATGTTTTTTTTAAAATTGAATGTCCTCCATTGAGAAGGGAGGGTGTTACAACTAGTAATTGCAGTTTGATCTGTTATGGTGGGGGTTTTTGTTTCATAGAAAACAAGGACTTTTTTAAAAGGTTTCCTGAAAAATCAGTCAAAATGGTATCAGTTTTAAAATTATTTCACATAAAATATTCTAAAGAATTTTCAACATAAATGGAAACATTAATAAAACACGGAAGTATTCTGTCATTTGTAAGGTAAAGGTATAAAGACACATGTAAAGATTTCAAATGGTCAGCTAATATCATAACCAACTAATTTAGACTCAGTTGTGTTGTGCAATAAAAGTTATTCAATTTATTCAATTATTCAAGTAATTAAATATTTCACCTCTCTTTGAGAATAAGTCTAATTCTGCTCCGATCATTTGAAACCTCTTTAAAGCTCCGTGATCACATTGTTTTCAGAACTAATCGTTTCATGGTTCCAACAAATGTGAGTCTCTTAGGTTCTTCCCATTCCATTTTGTGCAAACGATTTCTATACAAGCTAACTACCACAGATTTTAAAATCTCTTATGTAGTAATTCGTTTTTCCTTATAATATTTTTCAGCTTCTAGGTAACAATCTGGTTTTTCTTTTTTCTTTTATTTTAAACAATTTTTATTTAGTTTTTCATGTGCCTTTTGTTGCTCCGAGACTTTGTTGCGTACGTGGTGATGGGGTTTGAACTCGCGTACGCATGCATGCCAGGCAAGTTCCATACCACTGAGCCACCGCTCCAGCCCCAACCTGGTTTTGCTTGATCAAGAAAGCTTTTTAAAAATTCACAGTGAATTTTGAATAGTCTTTTTTTAATTAAGAAATTTATTTGTTGAACAATCAAACATGCTTCTAATGAAAAAATATAATATACATATAAATTCTGAATATTAGATTTACCCCCAAAAGCCCCCCCAATTATCCACCCTTATCCTTCCCCCTCCATCCTTCCCAATACATCTCTACAAATGCCTTAGGTTCTATGTCAGTACACCTTTTCAGTATTTAAAACATGAGAATTGACCTCCTTTCTCAATAGCCAGGGGCTAGCTCCAGCCTCCAAAAATGAGTGAAGATATTCGACCCTTGGTTCTCTGAGTTATGCTGATTTCACTCAGCATGATTTCTTCCATAGACATCCGTTTACCTTCAAAGGCTGCAATATCATTGCTTCTAATTGCTGAGTAAAATTCCATGGTATATATGTACCATAGTTTTTAGATCCATTCATCCAGTGAGGGGCATCTGGGTTGTTTCCATAATTTAGCTATTATAAATTGAGCTGCTATGAACATCAGTTTTGCTGCGTCACTGTAGTGTGCTGATTCTAAATCCCCTGGAAAGAATCCCAGGAGTGGAATAGCAGGGTCATATGGTGGGCTCATCCCTAGTTTTTTGAGGATTCTCCACACTGCTTTCCAGAGGGGCTGTACCAGTTTGCAGCTCCACCAACAGTGTGCTAGTGTGCCTATCTCTCCACAGCCCCTCCAGCATCTATTATTATTTATTTTCTTCATTTTTGCCATTCTGACTGGCATGAGGTGATATCTTAATGTAGTTTTCATTTGCATTTCTCTGATTACTAGTGATTTAGAGCAGTTTCTCATGTATTCATTGGCCTGATCAATGTCCTCTATTGAGAAGTTTCTATTTAGTTTTTTGGCCCATTTCTTGATTGGGTTGTTTGTGTGTTTGAAGTTGATATTTTTTAGGATTTTGTAGATTCTGGATATGAGACCCCTGTCAGAGGAATCACAGTCCATGATTCTCTCCAATTCTGTAGGAAACCTCTTGACTCTTGATTATTTCCTTGGCAGTGCAAAAGCTTTGTAGCTTTATGGCATCCCAATCACTGATTTTTTACTCTACTTCCTGCACTTTAGGAGACATGTTGAGAAAGTCTTTGTCTACTCCCAAATGCTGAAGTGTTGGACCTAATTTGTCTTCCATCAGTTGCAAGGTAGCTGGTTTAATTGCTAGCTCCTTGATCCATTTTGATTTGATTTTTGTGCAAGGTGAAAGATAAGGGTCTAATTTTAACTTTCTGCAAGTGGCTTACTAGTTTGTCCAGCACCATTTGTTGAAGAGGCTGTCTCGCGCCCATGTAATATTTTGTCACCCTTTGTCAAAAATCAGATGCTTAAAGATTTGTGGGTTTGTTTCAGGGTCTTCTATTCTATTCCTTTAGTCTCCCTTCCTATCTTGATACCAGTACCATACTGTCTTTATTACTATAGTTCTATAGTATAGTTTTAGGTCTGGTATAGCAAAACTGCTTGCTTCTTCTTTCTTGCTTAGTAATGTTTTAGCTTTTCTGGGTTTCTTATTGTTCCATATGAATTTGAGAATTGCCTTTTCTATATCTGTAAAGAATGACATTGGTATCTTAATGGAGATTGCTTTGAATCTGCATAGAGCTTTTGGCGAAATGGTCATTTTTATTATATTGATTCTGCCTCACCAAGAGCATGGGACATCTTTCCATCTTCTTAGGTCATCTTGGATTTCATTCTTCAATGACTGATAATTTTCACTGTAGAGATCTTTGACTTCCCTTTTTAGGTTAATTCCCAAATATTTTATTCTTTTTGAGGATATTGTAAATGGGACTGAATTCCTAATTTCTTCCTCTGCCCTATTATTGTTAGTGTATTGGAACGCTATTGATTTAGGAGTGTTGATCTTGTAGCCGGCCACTTTGCTAAATCTATTTATAAGTTCAAGCTTATAAATGGAGTTTTTTGGATCTTCCAGGTACAGGATCATATTATCAGCAAAAAGGGAGAGTTTGACTTTCTCTCTTCCTATTAATATCCTTTTGATTTCTTTCTCTTGCCTTATTGTTCCTGCTAGAGTCTCAAGAACGATATTGAATAAAAGTGATGAGAGCAGACAGCCTTGTCTTGTTCCCATGTTAAATGTTTTCAGCTTTTCTCCATTTAGTATTATACTAGCCCAGGGTTTAGCATGTATAGCCTTTACATAGTTCAGAAAAGGTCCTTTGATCCCTATCTTCTCTAGAGTTTTGAGCATAAAGGGGTGCTGAACTTTATCAAAGGCCTTTTCTGCATCCATTGAGATGATCATATGGGTTTTGTCCTTGATTCTGTTTAAGTGGTGAATTGTGTTAATTGTTTTGCATATGTTGAACCAGCCCTGCATACTTGGGATGAAACCCTACAGTGACTTTTTTAACAAGATGTTTGTAACATACTATCAGAAATTAGAAAACCAAAACCAAAAATTTAAAAACTACCTATGCTCACTTGTCAGCCTTTACCTCCACTTCCCAGTTATTTAAGATAAATATATTCAAAACTTGAATTATCCACCAGAACCTCCTTAGAACTTGGCTTCACATTTTGTAGGTAATGCAATAGACATACATCATTGGGAATCAGTTTTACGATTTGTTAGCAAAATTATGCTGGATTATTTTACCCTTTTTCAATTCATATAGATAGACAAACATACACATAGATCCATATATGTATGTATACATGTGATGAATGTTTACATTTCTTAAACTACCTTATTCTCTTCACTTTCCATAGAAAATACAGTAAACATCTCTCTTTGAGAACAAATCTAATTCTGTTCTGATTTATACAACTGCCCTCCATACACAGAGGTTGTAAACTCTATATACACATATATAAATACATGTATATACACAAATTTATATTATGTATGCAGTGACCTTCTTGGTCTGCCATATTTAAAAGTCTATTTCTTTGTTGGACTGAAAAGAAGTACCTTGCTCTCAGCTGAGGTGAAGAAGCCAACACATGGAAAATGAACAATCCAGATCTGAGCAAAGGAAACTTGCATTTTAAAAATGCTTTGAAAGAAGTGTACATTCTCCTAGGACACAAGACTCTCACTGTTCACTCTACTCAGTAATATAGTACATCAGTACATGATTTTCCTAGATTAATTACATGTGTCTATTCAATAATGACTCATTATTCTACCAACTACATCCTGTACCAGCAAGCCTGGAACCGACCAGCTTCATCAAATGCTGTTTGAAGGAAATAGAGTATCTGCAGATCGACAAACAGTGTAGACACACACACACACACACACACACACACATACATGCACACACATGCACACATATATGCACACACAGAACAATGCTTAAGTCCACATAAGAACTGATGGTTGAAGGCTCCAGGAAAGAGCATCTAAAGAGAAGAGGATTCTGTTAATTGTTTTTAGCCAATCCTATAGACCAGTGATGTTGATGCTTTCACAATTGTCCACCAAAGGAGCAACAACTCACACTCACCCAGTTCTGAGCCTTCATTCATACTGTTCTCCCATCTGCCCCCATCATTAGTCACCCATTAAAACCCTGCTCCAGTCTTCGAGCCAAGCATAAGCCTGGCCCCTTCACTGAGGTCTCCCCTGAGCCTGCCAGGCCATGCCAATTCTCCCTCTGAATACTCATCACTTATGACTTATGACCAGACATCCCCTCAACTGACTCTTCTCCCCTTCATTCTTGTATAGAAAAGCCTAACTAATTAAGCAATTGTACAGAACTACTAGCACTGTGCTTGAATAACTGCCACATGCCAGACCCTTTATATAGCCCTCATTAATGCTTCAAAAGGTCACTGTTACTCCAAAGTTAACAATGAAGAAATAGAGAATCAAAGGAGTTCAACAACCTTTCAAATTTTGCACATTTAATAAGTAACACATCTAGAATTTCAGATAACACCATCTGATTCCACCTCTCCCACACTAGGACACCACTGTCTGCTGCCTGTATGGCTCCAGGGGAAGTTGAGTTTGCTCCCCTGCTACACCTCCTTCAGGCTATTTGAACTCATGGTTAGAATCTAATAGAGAATAAACCATAACACAAAGTGAAAAAGAGGCATGTATATATTCTCAAGGGGATGGGAAAGTCATCCTAGAATACATAAAGGCCTGAGTCTTGAGGGCTAGGAATTTGGAAGGAAGAATTTGGAGGATGGATGTTCAAGGGAAAGGCAGTAGGAGAGAAAGTTCTGTTAGAAGAGAGGAGAAACATTGTCAGACTTGGTGAGCAGGAGCTAAGTTTCACTGGAGAGAGGGGTCTGTTAAAGTTACCAGTACAAGGGAAAGCTGAAAAGGTTAGTGACAATCTGAACCTGGAAGACTGAATGCCCTACTCAGTATCTTGGACTTGATTTTTAAGAAATCAAATAAACTGACTTGCTTACTCTTTATTACCTGGCTTCCCTAACAACAATTCAGCTTCAGACAAAAATTCTTGTCTCTTTTTTTACCTACAGTGTTTCCAGAAGTACTTGACACATAGAAGGCATTTAATAAATAAATAAATAATATCTTCTGAGGGTGCAGCATCTTTTTTCCATCTAGGTCATAAACTCGAGCATCATGTTTCATGGTCCTGCAAACCTCTCTGTGCCACCCTTCCCTAGGCTTCGTTGCCTCAAATGCTACAGCCAGACCCTTACCTAGCCCTCCAAATAGATTTTACACTCTTCCAAAAACTCCCCATCACACACTCTTTGCAAGGATGAGGAGATTCATTTGGTCTGGTGCCAGTCATGTGGCACCCCAGATATCCGGAAGACTTTCAGAAATCAGTTTCAGAGAGCACAGCCTGAGTGCCAAATAGAACTGTAAGCTCAGTCACTATGTGCTTTCCCTGAGTAGCACTTATCACAAATGTAATTGATTAGTTATTGGTATAATTATTTATTTATGAGACCTATAGTTCTCAAAACTACAAGGTCCAAGTCCCCTTTTTATGACAAATATTTTCTAGTACTTCCTTTTACTAACCTTAAATTAAATTAATGGATAATATAACCTGCCTATAAACATATTTTTTAAAAAATCAATATAATGCCCTAACTGTAATATGAAAAAGAAATAAAAGGAAAGTAAGTTATAATAAAATAGTACAGATTTCAATATATGAATGCTCTGGGATGACTCGGCTAGGAAATCTAATGAGGAAGAAGTCAGCCGCTCGCTCTGATAGGTAGAGTCACCATGGATGCGATGCTACTGATGTAAACCCAGGTTTCAAAGACCTGAGAACCATGAGCAGTCATTGCAATGCCATTTTCCAAAGTGGTGAGCCCTTCTTCAAGTCCACTGGTAATTCACCCATCAAGAGAGGAGCCAAGAAAAACTAATAATGGCAGATGTTTGAAAGCAAAAAATCCAAGGCAGATTCACCATTTTTAGCCATTCAAACAAGCTACAGGAATTGAAGACAGAAAATGAGTTTAGCTGATGCAGGAAAATGCATGCCCTACTTTTTGGATGCCTACAGAAATATCTGTAGACATCCAGTCAGCCTGACCTACAAAATAAGAGCAGTTTTCAAGCCTTTGTTTTAATATATGTAATAAATATCATGTTTTAAGTTCTTTCTCACTAATATGTGATTCATATTAAAAGCATAGAAGATTTAAACCAATCAGAAGCAATGTTTCCTTTTAAAATAGTATTTTGTAACACTCTTTTACCATCCTGAAAATGAAATGCATAGATAACATAAATTCCCATATATATATTTCCAAAATTTCAATACAATGCTCTCAAGCACTAATATAAAATAAAGGGAAAATAATTTGTAACAAAAATAAGCATATGTACATTTTTACTCAAATGCTTGGGCACAATCATACTAACGATACAGCCAAATAATACGAATTTGTGTTGTACATGAAATTGCTGTGAATACATAACTGCAAACACAAACTAATCCAGGTGTATTGAGCTGGTGACTTTCAAACACCTTGAGGGACATGTCCACTGGCAGCATGATTTTTTCCAAATGGTGAACAAGAAGATCTCTTGGTAAAGTTGAAATCAAACTGAAATTCATTTTCCTTCATTTTCCATTGTATTTTTGAATGGAAAAATCAGTATGATCCAGCAAATCTACTTCTGGATATGTATCTAAAATATTTGAAAGCAGGATCTCAAGGAGACAGTTGCATGACTACGTTCATAGCAGCTCTTCTCACAATAGTCAACAGGTAGAAGCAATCCAAGTTCCACTGGCAGATGAATGGATTAAAAAAAAGTGGTATACACATGCAATTGAATATTATTCAGCCTTAAGAAGAAAGGAAATTCTGACACATGGAGAAATCTTGAAGACATGCTAAGTGAAATAAACAGAAAGAAAGAAGACAATATATAATTCCACTTACATAAACCAACTAGTAGTCAATTTCATAAATGCAGTAAATAGAATTATGGTTGCTAGCATCTGGGGAGAGGGAGGAGTGGAAATTGAGAGCTGTTTTCAAAAGGTATAGAAATGGGCACAGTGAAGCATTCCTTTAATCCCAGCAACTCGGGAGACTGAAGCACAAGAATTCTAAGTTTGAGGCTACACTTAGAAACTTAGGGAGACCTGTCTCAAAGTGAAAAATGAAAAAGACTGAGGATCTATTCAACAAATGGTGCTGGACAAACTGGACAGTCACTTACAGAAAATTGAAATTAGATCCTTATCTCTCATCATGCACAAAAATCAGATCTAAATGGATCAAGGAATAAGGAATTAAACCAGCTACTATAAAACTGCTAGAAGAAAAATTAGGACCTACACTCCAGCATATGGGAGTTGGTAATGACTTCTTCAACAAGACTCCTAAAGTGAAAGAATGACAGTCAAAAATCAATGCCATTAAACTAAAAAGTTTCTGTACATCCAAGGAAATAGTCAAAACAGTCAAGAGACAACCTACAGACTGGGAGAGAATCATTGCCTGTGATCCCTCTGACAGGGGACTAATATCTAAAATTTACAAAGAACTCAAAAAACTCAATAATAAAAACACAAGAAATCCAATCCATAAATGGGCCAGAGAACTAAACTTCCCAACAGAGGACATTGAGCAAGCCCATGAATACATGAGAAAGTGTTCTAAATTGTTGGTGATCAGAGAAATGCGAATCAAAACTACATCAAGATTTCACCCCACTCCAGTCAGACTGGCAAAGATGAAGAGTACAAACAATAACAGATGCTGGAGGGGTTGTGGGAAAACAGGAACACTAGCATGCTGTTGGTGGAACTGCAGACTAGTACAACTGCTCTGGAAAGCACTCTGGAGACTCCTCAAAAAATTAGGGTTGGATCCACCATATGACCCAAGTATCCCTCTTCTGGGTATTTTCCCAGAGGAGTTAGAATCAGCACATTATAGCAACACAGCAAAATCCATGTTCATAGCAGCTTAATTTACAATAGCAAAATTATGGAACCAACCCAGATGCCCCTCCACTGGATGAATGGATCCAAAAGCTCACACACAGGCACGTACGCACGCATGCACATACACACCATGGAGTTCTACTCAGCTATCAGAAACAATGATATTGCATCCATTAAAGGTAGATGGATAGCAATGGAAGAAATCATGCTGAGGGAAGTTAGCCAAACCCAGAGAGTCAAGGGCCAAATGTTTTCCCTCATTTGTGCAGGCTGGATCTAAACTCAGGCTTGGGAGTAAGGTAGACAAACTCATGTATTAGATCAATGGAAGAAAAATATTTATGAGATACAGTTGCAAAACACTTCATAAGATATTTGAATAAGCTATGCTTCATGCCTGTACAAAAATGTAAATGTTTAATCCTATTGTCAAATATTTTGAAGAATAAAACCCTTGATAGGAAAGGAGGAGAAGGGGAAGTGTTAGGACTGAGATAAAGCAAGGTACATTCCAAGCATTTATAATATATCACTGTATATACTATAGTCATGTATATATATAATGTCCTTCATTGATATAAGAATTATGTCACTGTACTTGGGTTTTTTAGGAAAACTATAGGACCCAGAAGAAAGGCAAGGAATCACGGGACAGGAGGAGAGAGGTAGAGGGGTGCAGGAGATGGAGGGATATTGAACAAATTGTATTGCTGTATTGTGTGTGCATCTAGGAATATGTGATAACTAATCCCATCATTGTGTAAAACTATAATGCACTAATAAAAGAATTAAAAGATTAAAAAAAAGGATGGGAATATAGGTCAGTAGCAGAGCACCCTTTTGGCTCAATACCCAGTAACACACACACGGGTATAGATTATAATTTTTTCAAGATGAGAACATTATGGAAATGTATTTCACAACATGTGATAAACTTAACACTACTGGACCATATACTATTAATAGCATTTTATGCAATAAAAATAAGCATATTAAATTCATACCAAAAATATATGTGTTGTTTGTATAAAAGAGTTTAATCTGAGGGCAATTGTAAAGAACTTTTTTCACCTACATGCATGTTCCTCAAGATGTTTGAAAGCCATGTAAGATAAAGAGCAATTCTCTATCATATGGACCTGTCATGCATGTTGTAGGACACCTTCCACTCATCCCTGCCAACACAAAGCTAGCATCATCCTCCAAAATTGCAATAACCCAAAACATCCCCCACAAACTTCCAAATTCTGCCTGTGGAGAACCATGGTGCTGAATGCTAAGTTCCAAGAAGGGAAAGGTCTTGTGTCTGGTGTTTTGTTCAGAACTGTACCCTGACCACCTAGCAAATTTTGCATCCCTGAGAATGGGGATTGTTTTTATTTCTTCTTTGAAGGTTCCCCTATATATACACTATCTAAGGCTCAAAACATTTACTTGTTTAACAAATATGTTATGATAAATATATGAATGATTGGGCAGACTATATATGGTCCCCATCCTTGTGGATATATATCCAGATCTTCGTTATGGTCCCAAGTTAATAGTAATAGATGCAAGAGAGTAATAACAAAGACAGTAGTAGCAGTGATACTGCTAGCAATTATTCCTTCTACCACACACTGCTACTACTTCTAATGCGTGATTCTGTGTATGGAGCATTTGCTGGACACACCCCTAACTCAGCCCTCCAGGCTCTGTGCTCTCAGAGCCCTGCATGTTGCAGCAGTACCATCTCTCTACACCTGTCCTTTCCCCATCCCACCGCACATTCCAGCCAGGATTAGGTTTCTTGCAGTCCTTCAAACATGCCATGCTCTCTCCGTTCTGAACCACAAGTATGCAGAGTCTATTCCCGTAAGACCCCTCATCTGCACTCCGCCCGAGTGCGTCCTTCCCATCATCTAGGCCTCACTTCCTTAGAGAGACTCTGGATTCTTTCCCAGTGCTTCTTCCATGTGCTCCCACTGTATCTGGATTTTTCTCTATAACAGCACTCACAGCACTGCCTTGCCTACTTACTTATCTGTGTCTTCCGCTAAGAGTGCAAAACCTGCGAGGTCAGAGATCATGTTTATGTCGTACCCAGCTCTATCTCAGGCGGGGAACATCTGCATCTCCTGAACTCTTCACCATTTCTGAGTTTCCCTTCTCTACCTTCCGTATGATTTTATTTCTAATAGCTTATGTGTGCAACTCTGTTGTGGGGCCGAACTTTTGCAAATGGAGCCATTTTTCCTGCATTGATAGAGTTGGAAATGTCTGGAGTGTATATTCTCCTATTATCCATGGGACAGCTCTTAGTCACTTACTGATTGGCATTGGAATATGAAAGCTGAGCTCCCTTTTCCAAAAGTCAGAACAAACTCAGCAGGATAGCACATTCTCCAGGGATCCCCTGCAACATTAGGCTGGCTGCCTGCTGAGGGACTTGGCCTGAAGTGGCACTGTTGCTTGGCTTCTTCTTTGCTGTTTCCACTACTCTGCAGCAGGTTTCTCCTGGAAGCATTCCTTTATGAATCACACTCACACAAGTCCTTCTCTTCTGTTTCTGAAAGCCCAACCAAGACACCTGCTGAAAAACTAGTAATGTATCTAAAATTATTCAAGCACTAGTGATAGGATCTCACAAAGTAGCCGGTATATCTCTATGCGACAGATGAGGAAACGAGGTCAAGAGTAAACAGCTTGCTCTAACTCACACTCTTAGTATTTGGGAGAGCCAGAAACCAATTCCAGACTCGCCTGTGGCCCTAAACACAAATTCTCTGTTCCTCTAAGCCCTCGTTCAATGCTTTGGGAAACAGAAGGGGATGCTACCATAGTCCTTGGGTCTGTTTGAGTACTAAATTCTCTCCTAGTAGTAGCTTCTCCGAGAATCAACATTCATTCATTCATTCAGAAAATAAAAAAAGAAGACTTTGCATCCATGGGAAGACATACTGCTTCAACCTAATCCACCAGATGGCAGTTCCAGAGTTCATTCTTGTTATCAAGAATCAGGAAATCTTCAAAGTGTCAAAGCCAAATACATATCTATTCCCTAACACAAGACAAGGGGAGGGGGATTTGCAGAAGTGCCCCATGGTATCAGGCATGGCCAAGGAGAGAGAGATAAAAAGTAATAGCCTAATTTTCATTAAGTGATTGCTCACATAAAGAAAAAGAGAACTTGTCCTTACTAAGACATTAACCCTGAATTGCTCAGACAATTAAGGAAAGTCATAAATTAATCCATAATCACAATCTGAAAAGAAAATTTATCTTAGTACAGAGGGTGAAAAATTAAGGAGAAAATCTTGGAGAGTGGGCTTAAACATCAGGCCTTTAGCCTTACACTCTGTTCCTTTTACCCCCATCACCCCATCTCATCTTCATCACTTTTCTTCCCTCTCTACTCTTCTTAACCTCAGCAGACTCCACCCCAAACCCTCCATCTCAAGATTAAAAAATGTAAAAAGGAAGGGAATATTTTTCAGCCACTCTGAAAGAATATTGAATTGCTTTAATATTAAAGTTCATTCAAAGAGCCTATCTTTTCACTAAAGACTATAGAGATCCTTCAGGGCTAAATAGAAATGAAACAGAAAATAAAAATAATAAGGTGGCTTTGGAATTGTGGGGTATTAATCTTTGATTCTATTTTTATTTTCTTTACTATTATTAGTGATAATATTTGAGCAGTGAATATATATGTGGGGAAAGCACAACAGGAGGGAAGAAGACAGAAGTAAGAGGTGATCACCCAAATCACTCTTGCCCCTGTGAACACCCTTCATTGAATCCTAAGCACAAATCTATCAGAAAGGCATAGCTATCCCCGTTTTAGAGATTTGAAAGTGAGAAGGAAAGCTTTTTCTTGCACATCCAGGATTTAGCTTTAGCTCTGTTTGTCTCCAAAACCCCAGCTTTGAGCTTTAGGATGAGGAATGACCAAGGAGAAGAGATGAATGATGGATGTAAGAGGTTTGGAGAACACTTAAATAAAGCTCCTGCTGTTCTGTAGCCCTCCCGTAAGTAATAATGCTGAAAGTAAAATCGTTTATGATTCTCCTTTGGCAGGTGATGTTTTTCTTACCACAGTTCAAAGGGAAAGCAAATGAGGAGAAAGAGACAAGAGGCCAGGGAATTGGGACATGAGGAGATGCCTAAGAGTAATGGATGGGACCCCCTTTATCATTTACCCTCAGTCAGAGTCTTAAGGAAAGGCAATGGCATAACACAAAGATCTGCTTTTGGCATTTGATATGGACAAGCCGAAGTCTAAGGAAACAATAAGAATTCACATGGGCATGGGTAAGAAATGGGAGAAATGTAAGATAGGAGCAAAGCTTTGTTTCCTAAATAGGATCTTGTGCAGTAGCAGGAGGGGAGAGGGCAGAGGACAGTACCAGTTAGAGACAGTTGGGGGCCTACTCAGTCAGGAGTGGAGTCAGCATTCAGAGAACTCTAGGCAGATGGGTAGCATCAGAGCCTCCAACATCGCTACTCCCAGATCATTCACTAGGGCAATAGCAAATGAAATTCTTGAGAGTAACAACAAAGAAAATTTGGAGTCAGTGAAAGGACAAGATGGGAAATTGGGATAAGAGATAGCAGGCCCAATGACCTACATTGTTTCTCACCATCAGCCCGTTTGGCTTCTTCTGTATCCATAAAAATAAACAAGTAATAACAGCACATCCAAATGTCCCAAAATCAAGCCCTTGATACAAACACAGTTTTTCCAAAATAAATAGAATTCATGTTGAGTTTGTTGCTTCTGGTGTTTTTGAATCAACCTGTACCAACTACTTACAAAGTAGGGTGCCTTTCTAAGAGAGCAAGGTGACTTTCAAGTATTTCTATCCTCCTTTGCAATTGCAGAAAGCACAGAGCATCCCTGCAGGTATTTAGAGAGATTCTCAGTGGAGAATTTGATATTACATTTCTGCACTGAGTCAAAGTCCTTGGATTTCTCTTTGATAAGACCCTAATGCTTGAGTGGACCTATGCTGTATATTACTTATAAATAGTAGTTAGCATTTGTTTTTAAGCATGAGAGCATTAACATGTACCCCTAATGTTTAACAAATATCAAACTAACAAAAAAGCTGAAAGAAGAAGAGATTAATAGTGTACTCTATTCTTACGTCTATGTGGCCTAATAACACATCTATAATATTTTAACAGAGTAGTATAGATATCTAAGCATATTGCATGTCATATCATGACTCATTTTCAGGTTGCTAACAATATATGGAGCACATAAAAATATCATGATACACACAAATAACATCTTGATGGAAAAATTATTAATGTGCCTCAAAAATCAATAGTTTACCCTAACCTACTTCTATAGTAACATATGCATCAAGTTATTCATTATAGCATTTTGTAACAGCAAAATATTGGAAATAACCTGCATACCTATCAGCAGATTTTGATTGAATAAACTGTGTTGCACGTATTACACAATCCAAAAAGATGAGGTGATCTTATGTACTGATGTGGATATACTGTTCAGCAAAAACGCAAAGCACAAAAATGTATATGTTTGCTATACTACTTTCCATCTATGGAAACACAGGAGGAATATATCATCAAATTTTAAAATGGTTCCTAACCCTAAACCTAACTAGAAATATGGTCAAGGGTTAGGAATGGGAAGGAAAAGTCTGAATTCTCTTATATAGGTTTTATTTTTGTGGGACAATCTATCTTTGACTCTTTGAAAATTTAAGAAACAATTTTAAAAGACTGGAAAATATTTCCTGGATTAACAGAGACTAAAGCGATATGACAATTGAAGGCAATGTACGAACTCTTACAGCATCATATATAATATATTTTCCCCTGTATCTGCATAGAACATATTTGTATATCTGTATAGATCATGCACATACATATAGCTAATTCATCTTTTCATCTATCAAGCATATATAGCATGATGCTAATAATTGCTAAGCATAACGATTGTAGTGTTTGCAAAACTTCTAACAATCTGTAATTTTCACTGTAGAGTGAGGTTTGACATGTTATGAGCCATTTGTTTTTTATTTTCTATGAACATTTGTTCATATCATTTTCCCATTTTATTTTGGATTATTGCTCTTCATCTTTTTAATTCTTAGGAGATCTTTACATAATGAGAAAATATTCCCTTTATCATAAAAGTTAAAGACATTTTCCTTAGTTTTCCTTTAAATTTTTTATGACATTTTGTTTCCCAGACTTTTTTTTAACTTACTATCATTGTTATTTTCAAACTTTCCTTTTATGGTATTTGGGTTATGCTTACAAAAATAAAACTGGAACCCCTATTTTCTTCTAGTATATTTGTGGTTATATATATGTGTGTGAAAGTGTAAATATTTAAACCATCTGAAATTTATAAGTTTAAGTGAAGTAAGAGTAAAATTTAATTTTTTTCCAGATAGCTATGCTAGCATTTCAACAGCATGTATTGAATAATTTTTCTCCCTTGCTAAGTTCTTGTATATATCCAGGTCACTTTCCTATGCATTATTTCTTTTAATCTTTGAAGCATCCTGTGAGATTAGGTACTGCTACAGATGAAGCTACTTAAGGCAGGAAAAGCAAGCAAGTCTGAGCGAGGAACACAAGAGAGTAGTGGAATATGAGTACAAAGACTTGAAGGAAATTTAGGACCATGGCAAATGCATTTGTATTAGATAAAAGCTTCATAAATTAATAAACTTCACTATATTTATTATAGCTCTTGCCAAAGGAAATAAATGCAGTAAATGCCTTGTTAAGAAATACCATGCTATAGGCTAAATTATTAGTGAGCAGTGACCCTAATTAACAAGGTAATAACTTACCAACTTGCTGATGAGGCAGTTTTTTAGCACTCATCTGTGCCAGGTAAGCCTCCCCTGCAGAATAAGAAGTTGTGTTATACTTAGAAGGGCAAAACGAAAAAAAGCAGGACTCCGACAATTGATCAGCACTAGGAAAGTGTGTGGTCTACTCCCTAGGCTTCCTTCAGGTCCTGCCGTCTCCCATCCCCAGTTCGGGTTATAGCAGAAGGAGACCGCCCTCACTGGACAGACTGTATTTTATCTCTCAGGAAGTTGGTCTTGGGATCCTCTGCTTTGTATTCTCTCTAACCTCCTTTTTGCTTTAGGCTGTAGCTTTTGGGTACCCAGTAGGTTGAGTTCCAAGATGTTGATGATCCACATATTTTTGTTCGCTCCCTAAGAAAGCAGTGCTTATGAAATTGGCCCAGACAGTGTATTGGGAGTGTCTAATTTTCTCAAGCCGTGAGCAAGAAGAGGCTTTAAATCTGCTTGATTACTGAGAGTTGAATGGCCTTCCCAGTGCTCTTCTGATTTTTTCACTTTCTAAGGTTGATGTGTGGGGAAAAGTAAGGGAAGGTCAAGTCCATCCAGACTGCTGATACTACAATGAACACTATCTGAACATGCAACACTAGAAGACCTAGTCCTGATGGAAATATGAATACAAAGCAACGGAAATGGGATTTGGGATTAGTAATAAAAACCAAACATATTGGGACCCACTTACTTTTATTTTTTAATAGAGCATTGGCCGGAGGTGAGTACTTTAAGTTTACATTTGCATCCAAATTTTTGTTAAAAGCCCTGCTTCCAAAATAAGCCAGTCCCAAAACATCAAAAGTTGAATATTTTCTCTGATATGTTGAGGCTAATTCAAAATAAGGGGGGAATAAAAAATAGAAGAAAGATGAGTGGAGTAGATGAGGGGGAATGCAGGGAAGGGAGAAGAGATAGGATCTGACCTAACTTTTTTATGTGCATATATGAATATACCACAGTGAATCTCGTCATCATGTACAACCGCAAGATACTAATTTAAAAAAGAAACCATAATAGCAGAAAGATCAGCAGGGTAGAGGGAAGGGGAGGAGGAGGGGAAGGAAAAGGGAAGTACCAGGGTCTGAATGGGTCCTGAATCAGAACAAGTTACATTCCATGTTTTTAAAATGATGTCATAATGAATCCTAATATTATATATAATTAAAAACAACCAAAAAACAAAAAGCTTCCAAAAGTCTTCTATTCTGAGCATCAGTTATTAATACTAATTCAAGATGACTCTCCTCTGACCCCCTCAAAAGTTTAATTAAGAAGTGTGTTCTAATGACTCTGATATAGGCTCAAATTCAAATAAGTCTATTAATCCATAAATCAATACTTATCAGGGGCTCCAACAAAATAAAATATCGACTCAGATGAGGTTTCCTTCAGAAAATAATTTGATGTTCTCGTCTTCTCCTGGCTCAGTAATTTAGGAAAACATGAGGTGTGACTATAAAGTAATGATACTGATTCCACCTGTCACACATGAAAATCAACCTTGTCATTTATATAATTCCAGTCACTTATATAATTTGAGACCTTGTCACTTATATAAATTGGAACACTTTGGGAAGGAAGAAAGAAAAATTTTGTGATGGGTCACATCTCAGGATAAACTAATATTGAGGCTGGCTGCATTCACTGTTCCTATAAATTAATAGCTTAGTTTTGATATTACTTTTTGAGTTTTAAGGATTCAGGATATAAAATGATTTGAGGATCTTCCATGGACCTCATTTGTTGTCTCTGCCTGTTTCCTCATCTAGTAAGAGGAGATAATAGCTACTCCCTCTATGTTCAGTGTAAGGATCAAAGCAATCACGTATGGAAGTGCTAAGCACAGTCAGTGTGGGACCTCGTGGTGACGATAATGGGCATGGCGCTGTATTAACACTGCAGCAAGATTGCCATCCACTCTCAAGGGTATGTTTTGGAACTGGGAGAAACATTGACTTTCTTAGCTAAATATGTTGCTTCACAGAAAAGAAATTGTGCTCCATAAAAGCAATATGACTTCGCCAATGTTAGTGAGGGACAGAGGCCAAGTTGGACAGTAGTCTCCTAACTCTTAGCCTCATTTGTGTAATTATGGGGAAGGAGGGAGAGATTTCACACTTTCCAGCGCATTGCTCAAAAAACTCAGTGAATGAACACTGTGCAAGCAGTTTGAGGCACACAAAGGGTAGACATTAAGTAAAGTCAGTCCCCAGTCAACAGCATTTATTGATTTATTTCTGTGTGAAGAGCATTGTATTATGTGCTGAATGGGAATGTGGTATACTTACTCTTCAAGGCATAGAGTTGACCTGGTATAGGTTGACCTGCATTTTTCTGTAAAAGCTTTCTCCAGATAGCTGCTTAAGCTGCTGCTAATCGAAAGAGAAAACTCCGTTCTGGGCACCTTTCACTCAACTTCATGGGCACTGCCAGGGTGCCTCAGGATACTGCAGATTCCTTTGCCTGCATCATCATGTAGCTTTTCCCCAAGCATGACAAAGACTCTGTATCCTGAAGTATAGGCTAAGAAGCTATGTTCTGCAGTATTTAAAAACAAACAAACAAAATACGTTGCAGTGTGCAACAAAGGTAAACCTGTCGCTTTCTTATGCCATTCATTTTTAATTTGTTAACCCTAAAACTTGAATATTTAATCATACCCAATGTTCTTAGATGATATTTTTATTTCTCCCTGCAAATTATAGGAAAATTGCTAAGAAACTTTCTAGCTCGTAATATGAGAGCTGTTAACAAGGTTTGCCCTTTCTTCTGACTCTGCAATAGGGCCCTTGTATTTGAGAGGAAGTAAAGGAGGGAGAGGGAAAGAAAAGCACAGAACGGATTCAGCAGTCTAGCTGAGCTCCAGGCACCCAAGGCAGCACACGCTTCATGGAAGATAGTATAGAAACCCAAGAGGGTCCCCAGCCTCACACCCTCACTGGCTTCTCTGTGGTGTTTTGGTTTCGTGGACTTCACGCTCTGTTTTCATGTGTGTGTGTGTGAGCATGCACGTGTATATATGCATACACATTGGAATGGGCATACAAATATACACATACATACATGGACTGATGAAACAGACAGAATGAGATCAAGAAATTACTAGAAATGGAAAATACTTGCTGCAACCAAAACACCTGACAAGAGCAAATTAGGGGAGGAAAAAGTTTACTTTGAGGATCACAGTTTCAGAGGTCTCAGTCCACAGATGTCCCGCTCCATTCATCGGGGTGTGAGGTAAGGCAGAACATCACGGCGGAAGTGTGTGATGGAGGAAAGGAGGAAAGCAGCTAGGAACTTGACACCCAGGAAGGGGGGAGAGAAAGAGAGAGAGAGATGAGGGAGAGAAACAGTTCTGCTCAGCAAGGACAAAATGTGAACCCCAAAGTCACACCCCCAGGGACCCACCTCTTCCAGCCACACCCTACCTGCCTACAGTTACCACCAAATTAGTCCCTATGAGGGAATTCATTCACTGATTGAGTTAAGGCTCTCATAACCTGGTCATTTCACCTCTAAACCTTCTTGCATTGTCTCACACATGAGCTTTTGGGGGACACCTCGTATCGAAACCATAACATATACGTACTTGGCTGGAGCAGTGGCTCAGCAGTTACAGCACTTGCCTGGCATGCACAGGACCTGGGTTCAAACCCCAGCACCACATACGCAATTAAGTGTCAGAACAACTAAGTGTTGGAGCAATGAAAACCAGATGAAAAACTAAATAAAGTTGTTTCTCTCTTTTTCACTCTCTCTCTCTCTCTCTCTCTCTCTCACTGTACCTCTCTTGTTAGGAAAAATATATATATAGGTATATATATATATATACCTATATATATACACACACACACACACACACACACACCTACTGTTTTAAAGGAAAGTACAAAATAAAAGTTCCATTATTACCAAATACATTTACTCTAATGTGTCTTATAATTTCCCTGCTATAATTCCCCAAATAATTATTTAAGGATGATTAAAGAAGGGAGTGACATAGTTATAGAAAACAACACATAAATATATACAAGTAAAGAAGTTTTGTACGATTTTCCTTTGATATTTTATATTGTGCATTAATCCATTCTCCTCTTTGATCCCCCTCTTGCCTGGTAGCATTAGTCTTCAGGCCGACGGGTGATAAAGCCCTTAGTTGAACTCCCCTGGGTATAAGACATCTTCGGGGAAGAGGGTTTTCTCACCCTCTGATCCCTCAGAGCCACACTCAAGGGGAAGAAGGAATGGAGCTTTGTTCAAACTAACCTGGGGAAAAAACGACGACTCTTCACTCAATCCTTTAAAATCTCATCTGAGGATCTTTTTACTACCTCATCCTAAGGATGCAGTTTGTCCTATGGCTGTCACTGTTTGTATAATTATCTAAGTCAATGATTACAAAATACACACAAAAATTTCCAATGGTCATAATTTCCAATGGTCTTAACATTTAGACCTGAAATCCAGGAAACTGCTTCACTCCTCGTTTTATTGAGGTTAGAAGTGTTTTTCAGAAATCTGCCACACTGTACATTAGTGAAATGACGGTGCATGCCTTGGGCTCTCCAGATCTATTTTATTCACTTAGTCATCTATAACGCACTTGCGTTGGACATTGGAAGATGGGAGAAATAGCCACATTCCTCACCTTTAACATTTACAAAGCTTCGCCCATTTGTTCTCTCCCTCCACCCCTGCCTCCTATGGTTCAGTCCCTTCATATTGTAATATGTTGTTGATTATTGATTTTTGGTTAGGGTTGGAGCCCAGTACAACTGTGTGAGCATTCACTGCCTTCAATTTGATGGTAAGCTGCCGCCTGCCCACTCCATATTGACAGGCATCCTCTTACTTTCAGATTGGTGTTGGTTGGCTGATGAACACACAGGAGGGGGATCGTGACCTTTTCTCTTATCTGGACAGCTCTTAGCTTCACAAACATTTTTTTGCTGCAGGGTGTTATTAACAACAGGGTGATAGAACAAAGAAACGAAGAGATGGGAAGCATATCAGGGTGTGAAATTTCCTTTATTAGGACACCCTTGAGGCCCAAAGGGGGTCTAATTATAAAAGGGTTGCTCTCCTCCTCCTCAGAACACAAATTTCATACACACACATGCACACATGTATACATATTCTGATGAGGTCATGATTAGAAAAGTAAGGTGTATTCATTGCCTTTCTTCATGGGGGTTCACGGCGCTGCCTTCACTGGAAACCAGGATGTATAAATAAAATAGGAAACCAAAGTAATTGTATTTGTTATACAGCAGTCATAAGTTAGAACAAGACACATTATAATCAGATGCAGCATGTTGACAATTAAAATCTAATGAATGAGTTTTCCCTATATTTGAAGGGTGTGTAAGTTCTGCTCTGTGGGATTACTTAGGGCAAAGAGGTTAGCAACATAGGCAAATTATTACCAGTCTAGGTTTGTAAGCCACCGCTCCCCCCGCCACACACACACACACACACACACACACAACTTTGTCTCACAAGCCTTGAATTTAAGAGCCCTTACCATATGGAGAATCCAGATATTTGTAGATGAAATCCTATATTTTGATTTTATTGATCAATTTCATATCTTTATGCAACTCTAAAGAAAAAATTTGAGCCTAAATACATAAAGAATATCTTGAGAAAATAGTTTGCTTTCCTTTGGGATGTGCAAAATTCAAACCAAAATTTTCCAGGTCACTGGATTTTTTCTGGGGCTCCTTAGCTTTTCTTAATAATAAGAAAAATAAAAATAATAAAGAAAAATGAAATAGCCATTAGGAAAGCTATGGACCAAGAACCTATGTAACTGTATATGGTCATTTATATCTGTAACTTGGGGGAATTGCAGAGGAGACATAAGATCAGGGATTGGGGGAAAGGGGGAGATCCTGGACAAGATCAGGTTTAAGCTACTCTGTCGATACGAATGCATGTATGAATGTGAACCACAGGATCCCTCATTACCTAAGACAATGTTGAACCAATAAAAATAAAGAAAGAAAAAAGCTATGTAACTAAATGATGCTAGCACTAGGAATCAGCCCTGAGAGTTTTCAGTACAGTATCTCTGTGACATTAATTATTCCAAACTTGTCATTTCTTCTGGCTTGTTTCCCTCTCTGAATAACCAATCCCTTCTTTGCTTTTAAGTTCCCAATCCTCATTCAAATGTGTGATAATGTGAAAACCAATAAAATTCTGCTTTAAAAAATCTTATTTTTAAGTTATAAAGGTACAAAATACTATCTGAAAAGATTAACTTATTTTGCTCTAATTTGTTTTGTTCCCTTAAGTAAAAAATGTGCACTTGTAAAGTTTTTTTCTTTCCTCAAATTTTGTTCAAAATAAAATCCCCTATGGCTTAAAAACATACACTATTTGTCAAAAATACTTGAAAATAGAGATTTAAAATGGAAACATGATACAACCACTCTAATGGTCCCAATAGGACTTGACCAATAAATATAAAGTAGTTTAAAAAAAAACAGGAAGAGGGGAATGATTTGAAATTCCAGTAAGCATTATTTTGCATTTCTCTATTGCATTTCATCTAAGCATCTCAATCACTGCGTACATTAAATCATTAAATTTTGTATCTCTGTAGAAAGTAATTTTTTTCTTGCTCTGGAATAAATGTATCGTCTTTGGAAATCGCATAGATAGAGACAGAATTCTCAGTGCTCTGAAGTCACGCCCTCTGAGACCCTCTTCCCTGATCTCTGACATAGTGTACTGAACCCCTGCCCAGGGACCATCATTATGTACAGAAATGTAGAAGTATAAACCAAATGGGTGAACTCAGTTACTGCCGAAGCTCACTTATTAATTTGGAAGTAAGGAGAACAGCTATTCCCTTCTAATCTGAAATATGTAACCCTGACATGTTTCTGAATCACTAATGCCAAATAATAGTCCACTCATCAGTGTCCCCATGTATTGTGAATTTCACAGTACTTACAGTTCTCCCTGAATTGGTCACAAGTGTGTATCCATTAATAAGAGACTGAATAGCCAAAACCATCTGACAATTTCTCTGCTGATAGTAAATAAAGATATGGCCTAGTGAAATGAATAATAAGACCAAATTATAACCTGGGTCAAACAAACAAGAAAACACCATTTTCTCATAAATCATCAACTTTTCTAGGGCTCTACAGACCTATCCAAAGAGAAAAAAAGTTTAAAAAATAGAACTTGCCAATAAAATATTGCCATATAAGTTTCCCTTAGCTACTCCAAATAAAACATATTTTGTCCATGACTCATCTAATTATAATCTTTCATCCACCAAATACATTTAGGATTTTGTTTTATAAGTACATTGTCATTTCATTTTTATAATTATGCAGTGGGTGAAATAAAGTCCTCCAAAATTCCTCTCTACTTAGGATGTCAGAATGTGACCTTATTTGGAAATGAATTTTTTGAGGATGTAATTAAGATAAAACAAGGTCATACTGATTAGGGTGGGACCTAAATCCAATGCCTGGTGACCTTTTAAGCAGTGGAGAAGGCACAGAGAGACACATTGAGAAGAAACTGCCATGTGGAGATGGAGACAGAGATTGGGAAGATGGATCTATTAGCCAAAGAATGCCAAAGACGGCCAGAAACTGCCAGAATCTGGGAGAGTGGCATGTAATGGCTTCTTGCTCAGAGCCTGCAAAAGGAATGAACCCTGATGACATTTTGATTTCAAACTTCTGACCTCCTGAATTGTGAAAGAATAAATTTCTGTTAAGTCATGCAGTCTCTGGTCATTTGTTAAAGCAACTATAGGAAACCAACACAGACTATATTTTCATTATGACTACCATCATCTGAACTTACGCTTATTGAGCCTTCTATGCTAGGATGTGCTATATGCTTTTTGTAGCATCTTATCTAAACCAATCACAACCTATAAAGACCAATGTGATTATTATTGTGCCCATTTACAGATGAGGAAACTGACAAAGATGTCCAAAGCTTCATCAAAAGGGAAGAGCTAACTCAAAGCCAGATCTTTCTATTCCCAAGTACCCTTGTAGTGAATTTCACACATACAATGTAAGATGATATCTGCAACTTTGATTACGAGAAAATCTGAGAAGATTTAGCTGGGGTTCATATAAATGCAACCCAACATCCTACACCTTTTATACCTATGCCTTATGATGTGGCACACTCGTAATCAAAGTTTAAAAGGATGAGCCAGCATCCTGTGAGATCTCAGTCATCAGAATGGCCCTCTGATGTATTTCACACAGATGTAGACATTTTGGTTAACTTTATAACAGGAAATGAATTGCAAAGGGATATTTCGCTTAAATTTATCAGAAGACTCTTTCTGTTGGCCTAATTTTATTTATTTATGGGCTCGTTCTTTTTTCTCCATGGGCTGTGGGCAAGCCATTTTACATACTGCAATCTTCTCTACCACCTTCCCCTGTTCAGTCACCAGGATGCAACATAATACCATTATTTTTGTGCACAGGCCTAGCAACAGAGCCCCCAAAAGGGCATGCCACTGTCATTTCAGCATTCGTGTTTCACTAACCTTGGAATAATCCAATGTGTCTTTCTCTGGCAGCAATTCAACCTCACTTTAGCTGAAAGCTGCTTTTAAAGAAATAGAGGATAGAAATATTTATTCATCATTCAACAAATATTTATTGAGCATCTATTGCATAAAAATCTGGCTTTAGATTAGAATTATTATCATAGACATAAATAACTATATCATAAAAGTAGAAATAAAATACATGCAAAGAGAAACGTGGCAGGCATTCCGAGGAAGGTGTGTGAGGGTGAGCATAAAAAGCTGCATGGGAGAAGGGCAGCGAAGAGCTTAGTCTTGGCAGCTGTGTGCAATCTGGCCATATGAGATAAGAAGAGTGTTGGGAGTGAAGGGACAAAGGCCTAAAATTAGGGAAAGAGGTTTCCTGATACAGTTCCTTCAGTGAAGGGAATGGTGACTTCCATAAGGCACTGAGCATTACTTCATGCTCTTTGAATGCAGGACTCTAGCTTCAGGAAACTTTCTGTCTTCGGAGCCTAAAACAAAATAATTGCTAGGGAAAAAAAAGTGTATATATTTATTTGAAGAGTCAAGGTGTGGACAAGTGAATAAATGCATGAGCATTATGTTGCAAAGGGTAAAGTAAAGGAAGGCTCCATCTCCCTTTCCGAAGCTGAAGGAGGAAGCCGTTAGCTTGTGGGACTGAGGCCCAGGCAGCCCCCAGCGCAGGTCCAGATTCCGCGAAGGACCAATGGAGAGCTCCATGCCCTTTCCTCACCACTTTAACCCCAGGTTCTCCCTGAAACAGTCCAGAGGCCAGAGGGGAGTGGAGAACGAAAGCCGCATCTGACTATCAAGGCCGTAGAAAACACCGGGTGGGGAGGAGGGTGAGTGCTGCCTTGTCTGGAAAATTGTCTGACTGTGGAAATCTGACCTGCACAAGAAGGAAGCCTGAGAGCACTTTTAAGTCAGTTTCCAAGAACAAGTCTATTTTTAGGTAACCCTTTCTTTTAGCAGCAGACCTCCAAGTGCAGACAGTACTTAGAATTCATCACTGCAAAATAAACATAGGTTTCTAAGGCTTACACTGTTTTGTGAATTTTTTTCTCCTCTGTTGATGAAACTCCAAATATGAACAGAAAAACCATGAATTCAGTGTTCAATGTATTAGTGGGAGGTGGGGAAGAGTAATTAGTGAGAATAAATAAGAACCTTAGCTATAGGTGAATTGCTGATAGCATTGTCACACAGCCAAGTCAGAGCAGTCCTGTTACCCATCCTCTTGGGGATAACCTCCAGCTCACATCAGATTCTAGAACTGCCCACACTGCAGCACTCAAATTATAGGCCCTTCTAGAGAGGTTTTTTGACAGTGAGTCTAAAGCACCTGGCAAACTTAGAAAAATCAGAGGTAATAGACTATATCAAAACAAGGACACAGAGCTTCCCTTCAGGGACAGAGAAGCCACATTCCCCAGAAAACTTGGGCCAGGTAAGCTAAGACCTGGGGAGGATTTGACCCACCCACCCCCACCCCTACCCCAACCAGCAGGACATCTTATCTGAGTGATCCACCATTCGAAACAGTGTTGGCCTAACCCAAGGTTAAAACTTCAAGGAAGGCAGCAGCGGCTGAGCAGAGCACGGAGCAGCAGCCAGGGCCTCAAGAGCAAAGCCCGATCCACCGTTTCTCTGAAGAATGAAGGCAAAGGAAGTCATCACGTACTGTGCGTGGCCATGTGTCAGCCTTCCTATGCTTCACGCTCTCTGAGGACCAGTGGCTCCATGCGTAAAGTAGAAGTAGTGATGCTTCCTCTATTTATCACTCAGGGTGCTCTGTGAATTCTGCAGGTGCTTTGTAAGTCCAAAAAGATCACACATACGGTCTTGTGGGGATGCCCTTACGCATCTGCACTCCAGAGGAGATAAAGGTAGAAGTGTCCTCCAGCAAATTCTAACTCATGTTCCAGTCAGGTAGAACCACAGACCCTTCCACCATCTGCACTAACAGATTATAAAAACTTAGAGCATCAGCTAGTACAAAGACATATCCCACTCACCATTTTACACACACACACACACACACACACACACATATATATATATTTATGTCTTCACGTCATATATATAGGCAACTCTAGGATGGAAGAATAGTTTATAGTATCTTTAGCTATTTTCTTCCTTCTTTTGTCCTTTCATCTTTACTTCTTTTCCTTGCAATCGCCTTGATTATAACCTAGGGGTGTCTTGAATCAGTCCTAGTCTCAATATCAATCCCACAGTGAGCTAAACTCTTAAAGTGGTGATGATAGCTCTGCCCCTTGATGAGCTTGCACTCCAAGCACAATGCCACATACATACAGTCCCTTAATTAGCCCGTCCCACCAACGTTGTGTGGTAGTCACGATTATCCATATTTACAGATAAGGAAAGTGAGACAAAGAAAGGCTCAGGAACTTGCCTCAGATCACAGAGCTACCATAAGCCACAGTAGGGCAATGTGACTGAAGACCCTGGACCTTCATTCATCACAACGCAGAGCCTCCATGATCCTTGCTCTACCATTGACAGCTAAGCTTCTGTTTCTATGTTGACCAATGCCAGAGGACCTATCAAGAACAGCCGTGACCACATTGGACTGTATCAGCTCCTCCTTCACAGCTGCCACAGCTGGCATCTGAGCAGTGACCTCTGCACCTGTATCGTCGACACAAACACACGTGTATGAGTACAGGGAGGAGCAGGTAGCCACTTCCTCGTGCACTGCTAGCAGCAGCCTAGCCCTAGTTGTGCACTCTAAGTCACATTTCTTTCCTGTGTTTTCTACTGAACAGGGACTGCACAACAGCTGTTCCTTCCTGGCCCAGAATCTCCTCTGTGGAGAGTCTGAAGCATTGGCTTAAGCTGAAGGAAAATGAAGAAACCCATGAGCGACAGAGATGAGCATTCGCTGAAAGCAACAAAACCTGTTTGCTTTCCCTCGTCACACACACACAGGGCCAGTCCATGTGTGCTGAGCATTTCTCAGTCCACGTTTCAAATGAGTTCCAGCATCCCCCATGCTGCTACCTTCCTGATTCTGTGCCTGGAAAGATTCTCAGTAGCTCGCGCAGATCTTATAATGACCCCAAATTGTCACTCCCTTTGCCAACCTAACATGATTGCTAGTTTCCATGCAAGCTGTCCCACTATAGCAACAGTGCATCAAAAGAAAAATAATTAGGCCAAGGTTGATCTCAGCCTTTCTACTTTCTTTAGCCCTGTGTCATCCAAAATACCTACCTGAGTTTCAATTTTCTTGCCTGAGAAATGGGTACAACATTACCTACTATGATTACTTCTCTGCATTATTGTGGAGGTTCTTAGTAACATTAAAGTGGCTCCTATCTAAGGTATTATTATTACTTGAAGTAAAGGAGTCTTTCAGCAACTTTGTAAGAATACCAAACTCATCACTTTAATGACTAGATATTGTCAATGCCAAAAGTTATTTTAAGAGCACCATATTCAGAGCCATATATACTTTTCAAAATGATTGTATCCATCCTCATGTTTTGAGTCAAACTGATATTTGACTGTTTGACTGATATATGGTTCCCAAAAAAATAATTTTGCTTCTAAGTTTAAATAATTTTCCGTAAACTCTCTAGAAAAAGACAAGAAATTATTGCTGCTTTTAAATCAAATTTCATGACAAATTACTAGATTCATGTGACATCTGAAACAATTACAGCAAATTCAGAGATTTATAATAATGTATTTTAAGCTTTGAAAAGGAAACCACATGATACTCTTGCAAATATGGACCATGGGTATCTAAGATCTACCCCTGAAGAGTTAGTTAACCAAAAATCTTACCTTATAAGATGAAGTTTATGTCCATAAGACACAATAATTAAAATGGCCATTCTACCGAAAGCTTTATATAGATTTAATCCTATCCCCATAAAGATACCTATGTCGTTCTTTACAGACATAGAAAAAGCAATTCTCAAGTTCATCTGGAACAATAAGAAACCTAGAATTGCCAAAACAGTACTAAACAAGAAAGACCAAAGAAGTGGTTTTGCCATACCAGATTTAAAACTATACTATAGAGCTGTAGTAACAAAGACAGCATGGTACTGGTATCAAGATAGGAAAGAAGACCAACGGAATAGAATAGAAGACCCTGAAACAGACCCACAAATCTTTAAACATTTGATTTTTGACAAAAGGGGACAAAATATTACATGAGGCTGAGACAGCCTCTTCAATAAATGGTTCTGGACAAACTGGTAAGCCACTTGCAGAAAGTTAAAATTAGACCCTTATCTTTCACCGTGCACAAAAATCAAATCAGAATGGATCAAGGAGCTAGCAATTAAACCAGCTACCTTGCAACTGATGGAAGACAAATTAGGCCCAACACTTCAGCATTTGGGAGTAGACAAAAAGACTTTCTCAACATGTCTCCTAAAGTGAAGGAAGTAGAGTAAAAAATCAGTGATTGGGATGCCATAAAGCTACAAAGCTTTTGCACTGCCAAGGAAATAATCAAGAGTCAAGAGGTTTCCTACAGAATTGGAGAGAATCATGGACTGAGATTCCTCTGACAGGGGTCTCATATCCAGAATCTACAAAGTCCTCAAAAACCTCAAATACAAAAAACACAAACAACCCAATCAATAAATGGGCCAAAGAGCTAAATAGAAACTTCTCAACAGAAGACATTGATCAAGCCAATGAATACATGAGAAAGTGCTCTAAATCATTAGTAATCAGAGAAATGCAAATGAAAACTACATTAAGATATCACCTCATGCCAGTCAGAATGGCAAAAATGAAGAAAATAAACAATAATAGATGCTGGATGGGCTGTGGAGAGAGAGGCACACTAACACACTGTTGGTGGAGCTGCAAACTGGTACAGCCCCTCTGGAAAGCAGTGTGGAGAATCCTCAAAAAATTAGGAATGAGACCACCATATGATCCAGCTATTCCACTCCTGGGATTCTTTCCAGGGGATTTAGAATCAGCACATTATAGTGACACGGCAATGTCTATGTTCATAACAGCTCAATTTACAATAGCTAAATTATGGGAACAACCCAGATGTCCCTCACTAGATGAATGGATCCAAAAACTGTGGCACATATATACCATGGAATTTTACACAGCAATTAGAAAAAATGATATTGCAGCCTTTGAAGGTAAATGGATGGCTCTGGAAGAAATTATGCTGAGTGAAATCAGCATAATCCAGAAAACCAAGGGTCGAATGTCTTCACTCATCTTTGGAGGCTGGAATTAGACCCTGGCCATTAAGAGAAGTGGTCTAATATCAGGTGTTAAATCCAGATATCATGTAATGTTACACAACCTAATACTTTTTTTAGAGATGTTTTGGGAAGGGGAAGGGAGGGATAAGAGTGGGTAATTGGGGGGGCACTCTCGGGGGTAAATCCAATTTTCAGAATCTATATACATTATATATTATTTTGTTAAAATTTGTATGATTGTTCGACAAATAAATTTCTCAATAAAAACATAATAAAAAAGACACAATGATTGTAAATAAGCCATATAATTCAAGCCTAATTACTTATTTGTTGAAGTGATATGTGTGTTAATAGTGTGAATTCTGATAAAAGCAATATCATATCATGTTGCTTTGCTTTTCTAAGTCAAATTTTAGGTCTGGCCTTACCCCTACTCTTTACCATGGAGGGAAAGAAATTCAACTTCTGTTATTACTAATGCTCCCTCGCTCCAATTTCTCTATGGGATTAGGAAAGACTATGGGGTATTTGTGGCATCAGAGAAAAAGGAAAGAGCTGCTAACCTCGTTCCTCAATCATCAACACCAAGGTGTCACTGCCCAAAACCACAGAGGAGAGCAAACATAGTAGGTGTCACATAGTAGGTGTCACATGACACCTCCTTGGTATCATGTGAGGGCTCCCAGACTGCCCATCACAAAAGCCATCGCCCTTAGAGATCAAGAATCACACACAGTTGGCCCACCTCCCAATATCAAGGTATATTCCTTGGAAAGCCTGTCCACTTGGGAACCAGCATGGGATTAGGGAGAGGCGACTTGCTACTCACACAAACACAAGCGCCTGCCTCTGGTGAGACCATTTCTTCCTTCATCTCTAGGCGCCCATCTTCTCCTAGGGCAATCCAACTTCACTGTCTAGACAATGTAAGACTAAGTTCCTGCCATCCTTCTATGAGTCTCCTCCAACAAGAATATGAAATAGAAATTAATATTACTATCAACTTCTTGTCATATATGCAAATCAGCTAGCAGGGAACCTGATATATAAAAGGGCAAGTCCATTCCAACAACCACCAAATCCCTGTGTTTTTGGTACTAGGAATAGTAGTCCAATGGGAGAAACAGTGAAAGAATAATGTTAACAATAACCAAAAACCCATAAAATTCATGCACAAGCCCATCAGCAGAGGTTGAATCTGGCGTTGAGTCCCACACATCCTCTCCCCTACAGGCAGACATAACTGCTGAGTTGCTGGAACTTAGGGAGGCTTGGGGAAAGGTGCGGGAAGGCAATGGGGGGCAACCTAGGGACTAAACACTTCAATACTGAAGCAACTGCAGAGCCATACTTATGTATACCAACTATATACCATACTTATGTATACCATTGATAAATGCTATTACAAAAAAAAATGTCATTACAATATCACTCAGGGTGGCACAAAAGATTTTGGTCTGAGACCTTGCCCATTGAATAAGTTCAAAGAGGGCTTTTAGGGAAAGGGAACAGCTTGGGAAAAGGCACAGAGGATAAGGAGTTTTAACTGAGAAAGGGAGAGTGCTCAGCAGTACCATTATTATTATCCATAGAGACAAATTACCACCCTTTACTAAGTGATTGGTTATGTGAATTCTCCAAAACCTCAAGTTGGCCCTATTGTTGACACACTGGGGTCTGCTCTTACCTGGGCACCTCAATCCCAACATCGGTGACCAGCAGCCTTGACCCCATCACAAACCTGACCTCCGGGTAAGCTTCCTGTTATCTCCACTCAGGCAAGCTTATAGACCCACTCCTTTAATTGCTCAGATCAGAGCAGCTTTCACACACACAGAGACCAACACAAATAAGGAATCTTTTCCAGTCAACTTGATAGACAAGTACCTGCAAATGAGCTGATCTCAAGAAAGAGTAACTCCAGAGCTTCCAGCCCAGGGAAACTGCCCACAGTGACCTTGCGAATGGAAGGCCATTTACCCATCAGTAGTGAGGCAACCAACTGGCAGCAAGGAGAGAGGGTATGAGAGCACCGCCATTTGGAGCAATATGACTGCTAATCAATGTGGCCAGAAAGTGACCATCAGAATGCGGGCACATCACTCAATTTGAACAACTTGGCTTTGCCTTTGAAGAGTGACAGCAAATGGGAATTCAGGTTGGTTATGAAGATGCTTAGAGTGAATCAAATTGGCATTTTGTTGATTGCAGCCAATAGACATACACACCTCTTCTCCCCAAAAAATCCCCTCTATTCTTATTGACCAATTCGGATCTTTCTATGAAGTGTTTTATTGACTTGGTTAGCAAATTTTAAAATGAAAAATTTCAGGTTAAGCTTAAAGATATGCTTTATAACTGAGAATACCATTGATAATGTTTGATCAAATCTTATTCTTTTATATCAAACTAGACTAAGGCTCTGAGAGGTGGAGAGATAAAGGTCTTAAGCAATAATGCCAGAATGAAAACTAAAACCTTTTGTCTCTAAGTGCAGTGACTTTTTAGTGAGTACCAGGTGATTTTGATGGGTGTTTGACGACAAGCTTTTATAAAGAGGCATCTAGACTTTTCGGCAAGGTGGTGACACCTAGTCCTCACCAAGATAGCCAGAGTGGGGCTCTCACTCCCAGACAAGGGTAGTGCCCGTCAAATCTCTGAGCACCAGGACACACAGGACAAACCACAGAAAAGGTGCTCAAACCCTTAGTAAGGGCTTCATCAAGGACCTGTAGGAGCCAGCATGTTTAATTTCCATTTCAAAATCATTTTCCACAAGTTTGTCATAAGTGCACAAAGAAAGGATCCCAGAGAGGCCTGGATCTAAAATTGCTGCGACACAAGGAGACGCCTGCGAGTCCATCCTCGCCCCGGGGCAGAGAGGAGCCATAGGCTGGACAGCTGCCCAGGCTCTGTGCCTGGGTTTGGACTCCTGCAGAGCGAAGCCTGACGGATCAGGCCCCAGCCTCCTCCTGCTGTGTCACGTGGTAACGCCTAGGGGGCGCTCTCGGCGTGCTTGGTATCTCCGGAGCGCCGCCGCTGCTGGCAAAACCACTGGAATGACAGCAGAGGTTTTTTTCCTTTTTAATTTACTTCAACATTTGGGGAAAGAGAGAGACATCATTCTAAAGGGGGCTCACCAAAAAAGCGCTGCTTCTAAGGCGGAGAAATATTTTTAAAATATAATGTTGGATGACTTCCTCTCTGCCTCCCTACAAAATCAATCTTTTTTTTTTAATCTGCCCTAAAATCACGAGTATGTCTGTCCCTATCTATAGCATATGGCAAGCTTTAATAGTTACAAAATAACACCGTCCCCTGATTAAAATGATGGGTTGGAAGGACCCACTTTTATTCCTGCTCTAACTTGCCCCATAACGTAATGACCAGCTTTAAATCCATCAGAGCAGAGTGTGACTACAAAGGTTCAGGCGTGGAAATCCAGTAAATTTTATCTGCTCTTCAGCCGAGGGAGGCTCCCAAGCCGAGCACAGCCCTGCGGAGTTTAGATGATCAATTCCTCAATCTAATCATTCGTCTAGGGCAATGTCATGCATCTACTACCGTCTCACATTCTTTTCCCAAAAGCTTGCTTTCTTAAGGCCTGGGCAAAGTGGACTGAGGCTTCCTGAAGCTTAGGTAAAGGAGAACTTAGACACTGTCATGTCTAGGAAGAAAAGAATCATAATGTAGAAACAAGGCAAGAAAAACAAATCATTTTATAAGATTTTATTAAGTGGTTTGCGAATATCAGACTACCAAATTTTTAAAGCAATTCTCTAGGTGTGATGCAGGCCAGATAAGTGAAATTATTCGTAATAGGAAAATGTCTCAGTGTGTGAATGAGTTTACCCACATACAGATATATATCCTTACACATTCAGAGAGGTCAGAGTTTTATTTATTTATTTATTTTACGTGTGTGCTTGCATATGTGAACAATTCTATGGAAGATTATCTTGCACACAAAGCAAACTGCCCTGCCCCCATTGTGAAAGAAGCAGATCCCCCGAGATTACGGAAGAAGGAATTGCTTATGGTCAGCAGAGGCCGGGAGAACAATGGAGACCCCAGCTAAAGGCACAGCAGCAGCCTGCTAGGATGGGTGGGGGGCTGGCCACATGGCCTTCACAAACTAGATGGCATTGTCAGTGTCACCAGAAGTGACTTTTATAAAAAGGGCTCAAATTAGCAATTGTTATGATTAGCAGGTGGTTTAAGAGATATGAGGCCCATGAAGTGACTTGGGCTGTGGGGGAGGGCAGGATGGACACTAGAAAGCATTTCAGTTTTTCCTATAATACAAAATAGGCTTAGAAGCATTTCCCGCTTGAATATAAAGATTGCAGATTCATTTAAGGAAAATTAATGGAGGTGTCTAAGATGGAAAGTAGCCTCCAAGAGAAGACAACGAAGCATCTAGTTCTTTAAAGTAATCTCAAGTTATCATCTTACATATCCATTGCAGAAGAATTTTGGTAAAAATAGAAAATGAAATGCTTTTGAATTGCAATACATCAAAAACCAAAAAACTAGATTTTTCTAATGACAGTCTTACTGAATTGGTCCTGTTTAGTCCCTATCTAAAAGATGTTTTACACAATTCAGCAAAACTTAATAAATTACCTCTTTTTAACTTAGGTACTATTTACTTCCCAACTTCTCGTAAGTGATTCCTTCTTATATAGATAGAAGATGTGTTTTTCACATCTTTCGCTTCTGTACCTTATAACTCTCACAAGCAAACACTTTACAGACTACTTTTTAATTTTTCCTTTTTAAAAATATTTGATAATAAATTTTCAAAGGTGAGTGACTTCCCTAGAAAGATGCTCCTAGGAATATGAAGAACAGAATTGTAGAAAAGGTCTATCTGCCTCTCTTCCCAGCACTGTCCTCAGTTGTGGTCCCTATAGTAGATTCATGTTCAGGTAAATCTTTGGCCAAATGGCCAAGGTTTCTCCTTTTGCAGCTGTTGAAAGAATACTGAATCAGAAGAATTTGCTCATATTCTCTATCTAGGTCATTTTTCTATAGGTCATCAGCTCAGAGAGGGCAGTCATTTTGGGGAGATGGCCAAAGATCCCCTTTGCAGCAAAACTCATTCTAGTATATGCCTGAGGAGGAGCTGGAGGATAAATTTGTATAAGGATGCCTTGGTGTGCAAGTCCATACAACTTCATGGGACCAAAAATTAAAAGTAAAAAATAAAAATCAAACTATTCAAGGTAGGGGACCTTGATGCACTTGGAGCCTAACTTTGATGATTTTATTGCACTGAAGTAGTGGGATTCCTACCCGGGTCAGGTGGAGAATGAGGCAGTTGCCTAGCAAAGTCAAGCATGTAGGGTGCTACTCAATTATATTTGGCTTTTTGCAAAACCTAAATATATTAGCAAAATTACTATGGATCACTCTTATTTTGTTCAAAGAAAATTTGACAGTGTCATCCTATCTTTGAACTCAAATGATTCAGACACATACCTTACCAAGTGAAATCCCAGTAATCCAGTACCTGCGATTTGGAAACCTTCCTTAAGTGTCTGAAGAAGTATTTCTGTTTTGTGTGTATCATAATGTTATGCAAATGCCCCTGCGACTAAAATAATGCATTATAAGGAAATTTACAAATAGAAGAGCTAGAAGTTATTTTCATAAACCATAATGGAAAATCTTCCTCATCCAATTATAGCTCCACCTCACCTACTATGCAAAAAAGATCCATCACGTTTCTGACTAATTTCAGCAGATTTTGTAGACAATCTATATCACTTACATAAAATGCATGTGGCAGCTTGTCTTTTCTAGACAGCTATTCTGGTTAGCTCTGATTCACCAAGAAATGACTTCGTTTCCTCTTGCCTGATTTCCTTCAATCATAGCTTAAGTTGGTAGCCAAAGAACTACCAGTTGTTTCCCACCCTAAATCATCTCATCAGTAATGACATGAGGCCCACAATAATGAAGTGGACCATCTAGCTCCTGGCACTGGCAGACCAAAAGGGGTTTGTCCCCAGGGTTGTGGGAGAAATTATGGGCACACTAACCTGGTCTCAATGATGTGCATGGTGTTATCTCTAATATTTGTCCCCATCCTCTGTTGTATTGATTCCCATCTAAATGGTCAAACCTGAACAAGCCTTTTAAAACATGAAATAATAGGCTGCTTGTATCCTGCAGGAAACTAGACCATTCAGCCACAATTGGAGCCATTTTCCAGCAAACTTGATGCATTTGTACCTCACCTGACTGAACAGAAATTAACCCCCATTCACCACACTGATCCCACATAACCCACTCATCCTGCTGCACTTGAACATATTTATTTTGATATGTTATTCACACATTGTTGCTATGGACTTATATATTTAAGCTGTTGCATGCAGGCAACCAAGAGAGACCCAGTTATTTGTCCTTTTCATTAGTACTGTATTGTGAGATGAATGTAACACAGGTTTCAGACGAGTGAGTCTCTCATTACTGAAATAAACAGGAGCATTGTCTTTGATTGGATTACTCAAGCTGTCAAGGTAAATCAGAGACATTCTAGTAGAAAAAGCCCAAAAGCCTGATGATTTTGTTGTTGATTTAAATACACAGATGTTGGGGGGAAAGATGCAAGCATGAATGGTTCTTTCCCAGGGTGTGTCTACAAATGTTTGCACAGCACATTTACAGATTTAAAATAGCTTATCCCCAAGAGTTTTCTAGTTCCATATGCTTTTAGCATCAAAGAACTTTAAATGAAAGTATGCTTGCTTAAACGAAAGATAAACTGTCTAGATTACATGCTTTTATAATATCGTATAAACATATATTACTTTTACAATTGCAGTTTTTAAATAAAATTAGTACGTAGTACAAGAATTAAAACAATAACATTGAAAAGAATGATATTGCTGTTATACTGCCAGTCTCCTAAGCTTGCACTAGGGATGCAAGCACAGTTACCCTGGCCAGGCTTCCTTGCAATATTTGATTACTGCCACAGCATTCAGGCAGTACCATGGACAGAGAAAGCACAAACTTAATACTTAAGGAATGGATATGGTATTTAATCAAATGGACGCATAAAGAAAGAAAGGAGAAGTTCACAGCTAAAAAACACAATGACAAAATCCCTGACTTCCCACAGTTAATTATTTATTACAATAAGGATTTTTGCTTTCATTAACCTTATAAGTCCCTGGAAGCTTTGTTGTGTTGTATTCCTAACTGAAATTTTCTTAAATATCAGAAACTTAAAATATATGTTATTTTAATCATGGCAGGAAATTTTGTTTCAACAATGTAGTCTTAAGAATACCTCTAGAAGTTATAGAATTTATGAATTTGCTATGAACATAAAATTTATGAATTTCCTGGGACTAATTTTAGTTGGTATTTGACCTTCAAACATATATGAAATGTACATAGTATAACCATATGTGTATATTAATGTTCCTAAGTATAAATTTGTTTCCTTATGAAAAACCTACGACTGATTGCTGATATTTACATATGAAATCATTGACCAGCTTTCATTCTTTTTATGAAATGAATAGGAAAATAATTTTAACAGATTTGTAAAAATTCAAAAAAAATTTAGTCTATTTCAGATATAAAACAAAAAATTAATTTATACTTTCATTGAGCAAACTTTATTTAAAAACGTATGATATATATTACTATATAAATGTGTATGTATATATATATATATACATACACATATGTATATATATAATAATCAAATAAACACCAGAGCCTCGAGCAAGAATTACATATGGCCACTGCTTTCAAGGAACTGAGAATCTAGAAAAATTAGATATGAGAAGGGAAAGGAAATAAGCTTATGTTGAGTACATGGTATTTTCCAAACACTGAGCTATGAACTGCACATGTATTGTTTTCCCATAGGTATTAGTATGGCCATTTCTACCTATAAGGAAAGGAAGGCTCAGCAAGCTGAAGGGCTTTTTCCAGATCACTCAGCTATTAAGCAGTAGAAACAAATTAGGTCTGGTCTTTCTGATTCCAAAACCCACACTCCTGTTTCACTACTCAAAACTGCTCTAGAAAAAGAAGTGAACAATTCTGAAAGGCAAAATACAGGAAGACTTCACAAAGCAAGGAGCACTTCAACCCATATTATTTTGCCCATCATTTAGAGATAGTTCTAAGCAATGCTTATTTTCTTGGGAAACTCCATAGATTTAGGATAAGTTAATGAGCCCATGTGTGTAATTATGTTCTTGATTTTTCTTGCAAAAAAAAAAGGAATTTGTGACAAGAATAATTCTAGACAAGACATAATCTTCAAGTATTTTATGATTGCATTTTTGGGAACAACTCTGATAGTAGAACCCTATTAACTATGTTAGCAAAGTCTATCAAAATGAGTTCACATTTCCTGTTGCACAAAAATCTGATGATGGAGATTGGCCTAGGGCTACTGAGTCACCTAATGACATCAGCTTTAATTTAAAATATGTTGTGGATAATAGACCAAGTGTATAATCCACTTGTGGATAATTGAGAGTATGTCTTTGCCTACATTTTAAGATCTAGGTATTTCATAGAGGTCTTATAACACAACATGTCATAAAATAACCTGTTCCCAATGCACTAGTATCCATTAAAATCAATAGGGTTTTGCAAGCCATGCATATGATAGATAGTATGAAATGTAATTAGTATTGGAAAATTGCTGTAAAATCTCAGGCTCTTTGTACTTAAATGACCAAGATGTTTTCCACTGGGGCTCCTTTTTTAGAACAACCTAGTGAACAGACTCTGAAGGATTAAATAATAGGTGTCAGGCTGGTTTTTAAGCAAATGAAGACTATTGTTTTCCTGCAGAAGAACACAAAAATTTATCACTACAACAAAACACTACTGTTGATGGCACTTTCTGAAATGAGCTGAAAAGCAGGATTTAACAGCCCTTGGGCTGAAATTTTTGTATCCTATATCTGACCTGCTGGGAATAAATTATCTTAGGCTGACATCCCTTAGGCTAAGGGTTTATAATGGAAAACAAGCCCAAAAAGCCTTAAATATGAAATAATACCATGTGCCGCCGTAATTTAAGTTCTCTGTTCTAAGTAGAGATATTCACAATGTACCACACAGATGCACATACCCTGGATCTGAAAAATGTTTGGGAAAAGAGACAGAGAATAAATACATTTTTTCTTTCTTTCTTTTTAACCTTATCTGTGCATTCCTGGGTCACACGAGCATTGTGCTGACTCTGGATGAAAACACCCCTTTGATGGAGGATACATGTTGAAAGGGAGAATTCTGAATTATGTTCTCTAAATTATCTAAGACTTGGAGAGCAAGTATTGATTTTAAAAATGACTGAGCCAGACCTCGTACTGCAGAGCCCCCTTCCTCCCTTCCTTCCCTGCCCCCTCCCTGCCTGTGCCCCAAAGCACAACAAGAGATCTCAGGCACTGTACAGCCACCACAGGCTCTAAGCTGGCATTGTTTTAAAAAAATCAGAAAGTCATCCATCAACCGGAGTCATTGGAATAACTACTTGGTAGCTACAGATACATTTTGTCTGCTCACAGGCTACAACTCAATGAGCTATGAGAAGAATTAGAATGATATTGGGCCGATTAACTAATGCATGAAAACCATGAACTGTTAAGGTGTTTACTTTGCTGCCTCATATAAAAGAATGAAAAGTTTATCTGCATAGTTAAGCGTTCTGTCTGCTCCACTATAAATAACCGAGGAGCATCTCAGATTCACGCCTTTCTTACGGAGGCAGATTGAGAACAGGAATTTGTTCTGTAATTGCTTCTCATACTTTGCAAACAATTTAGGCACAGCATGAACTATGCCACTGCGGGTGATTGTGCGTGCGTGTCCCTGTGGGAGCATGTGTTCACCTGGTTGTGTGTGCTTCCCTTGGAGCCATTATGAGGCATTAATTCTGTGGTGACAATGAATGCTAAAGGTATGTATCAAGAACATCACTTATGCTTTATTTAGTCAGTAGTGGTTAGGAACATAATGAGCATACCACAAATTGTCATAACAGTAGGAGTTTTTTATGTCATTTTGAGGATATTTCTTTTGTGTCTGAAAAATTAACAGGATGCCATGAAATGATGCCTATTCTCATTTTACTTAGTTACCTTTCCAAAAGTACTTGAGATGATAAAATTTCAAGGCCTTTCCTTCACACATCAAACAAAATATAAATGTTTTAATTAGAAAATATGTTCTCATGCTGAGTGTATCTTCCCCCCACACACACCCCAGTAAAAAGTATATTTATTTTGAGAATTTGAGTGAGACAGTGAGGATATTCAACTCCAATTTTAATAGACTCACAACAGTAATCATCAGTCAAGGCAGTATTGCTTTTCTTTTAAAAATTAACTCTGAAAATCCAAAAATTTAGCATACAAACTGAACTCAGAATCTGTACTATTGGTGTGCGTCGGGGCTGGTGGTGAAATGTTTCATGTTTTTATACCTCACTGCTTTGAATATGAGAAACTTTCTGAGGTTTTAAAAAGTCATTAAAATTTTTATGTAATTGATATTATATGCCATAGCACATTTCTTTTTTTATTTTTATTTGATAAACATGGTCTTACAACTAGGAAGGGTTCATCGTCAAACAATCAAGAACAAAAGTGTAATGACAGAACAAGCCAATACTGGTGCTAGACCATGGTTTCCCCTCTTTGGGTTCCCCGTGGTTCCATGTTTCACTTTACTTAAGCCCCAAGTTAATTGGACTTCTTGTGGAAGTCGGAGGTTCCCCTCAGATTAGATCTAGTGTATCTTTTAAGAGATATCAATTTGAGCAATTGGCCATTTAGAGCAGGGCTTCTCAACCTCACCTCTGTCAATATTTGGGGCCAGATAATTCTTTGTTGTGGAACTGTCCTGTGCATTGTAGGATGTTTAGCAGCATAACTGGCCTTAAATGCCAATAACACCCCTTCACCAAGTTCCAACAACCAAAGTGTCTCCAGAAGTTACCTGGGGAGCAAGATCACTCCTATTTGAAAATCATTAAGAAAAAATCTTCTTTAAGGATAATTTTTGAGTATTTTTCAGAATGAATGTTTCACAAACACAAGGCTTCCATGTTCCTCTGGGCTGGTGATAGCCCCTGACCATGACAGGCAGGACAACAATAGCCCAGAGAAAGACCCAGGAACTGTGAGGCTTTTTCTCCATGCTTCACGTTCTAATTCTCAAAATGGAATTTTCTAAGTTATTTATAGTATTGTCATTGAAATTTGGAGCAAGAAAAGTTCCATAGACTCTTGTGCCCATCTTTTTTTATGGTGATTTTTTTAAAAAAATCATTCCACTCCTTGTCTTGCTGTGGCATAAAATATTGCCCTGGAATTTCTCTCGTAGAAACACTCCTATTTATTTTTTTCTTTGACTTTTTGAAGGATATGCAATTGAGTGATGGCACTGATTTCATTACCAATTCCCCCTGAAAAAGGGCAATTTTACTAGGTCAAGGTTGAAACACCAAGTCATGGGATAAAAAGAAACCTAATCTACCTCTAAATCACTCTGCAACTTAAGAGTTATTATGTTGTAGGCAAGTCTGCACAGAGCCAAAGTCATGTCTAGGGTTATCCAATGACTTTGGGCAGTAGATTCAACCAAATAGATAATTCACCGCTCCTTCCTTGTCTCTTGCCAAAGTGGCAGGGGTTTGTTTATATGATATAGGCTAGATAACACTTTAGGATGTTATAAATCCATGTAACTGAAAAGTAAAATTCAACTTGGATGGCATTTTATGCACAATTTTCTTTTATATTGAATACTCGTGTTTTATTCCAGTACCCCTCATGCATAGACACATAGCAAAGGGATTCATCAAAAAAAAAGTTAGAAGAACTGATTTAAACATAAGGAAATCAGCTATTAGTTGCAGATTTTCCTAGATTCTTAAATATGCCAACAAGAACTATGAGAATCAAGGAACTTTTCCAAGCTAGGGATATTTGGGGGAACAAAGTTAACCTCACAAAACATTTAGAAACTAATAGTGTGCCTATTAGCACAAATCCTCTATGTCTGATATAACTACGAAGTTAAAATCTAATGTTTCTTTTTTCTGTACACCTCAGGCTTTGGGTCTTAATTCCATCACCTCTGAAAGTGATGGGAACATGGTCCTCAGATTACAGCTTGTGGACAGTGACAACTCAGAGTAAGTTACGGAGAAAAATAAGGAAAAAAATTAAAACTGTCACAGATTGGAGAAAACTGACACATAATGACTCAATGCAATGTGGTATCCTAGATTGGTTTCCAGAACAGAAAAAAACAACACTGGATAAGCTGACAGAATCTGAATCTGAATTAATTTTAATTAATATATCAATTTCTTAGTTTTGAATAAAGGTACCATGGTCATGGAAGATGTTAACATTAGAAGAAATAGGGTGAAGGGTAAATGTGAGCTCTGCATACCAATTTTACAACTCTCATGCAAATCTAAAATTCTTCAAAATAAAAGAAAAATCAGCATATCACACTGCTTATTTGTACTCCTCCCAAAAAGTCTACTGTTTTCTCCCCAGCTATGTCTCCCCATCCCCCAGATTGCCAAAAAGAGATTTACTCTGACCCAATCAATGACTAATCAGATGGAGGAACCCACTGTACAGACAGGATATCACTGCGAATATGCAGGTAAGATAGAGGGAACACTTCCCAGGGAAGGGAATGGACGTTTCGACAGCCACTCACAACTGAGACACCTGCAAAAGGAGCATTGCTTTACATTTCTTTAGCTCAACCCAGTGACTTCACACATGCAAACCTTCTGTAAATAAAATAGCAAGAAACTAAGAACTATTAAAATTTCTTGATAATGAGTTATGAGGTGAGGGGTTAGGCCCTGATCCCCAAAGACATAATCCCAAATGTGAAAATACTAAAAGATCAAAATTCCTAAAATCTAAAATCCTAAAAGATCAAAATCCCAAACATATAATTCTGGGGAAATTTCTTTGAAAATTTTCTTTTAAAAGACATTTAGTTACATTTTTCAGGGCTGGAGAAGTGGCTCTGTGGTAGAGTGTTTGCCTGGCATGTGCAAGGATCTTGGTTTGATCCCCAGCACTGCAGACACCACAAAGTGGAGAAAAAACAAAACCCATATGAAAAGACATTTATTTACCTTTTAAAAGGGATTTATTTGAGGGAGGAAAAGACAATGGAATACATCATGGGCCTTTCTACACAGTAAAATAGGCAGCTACAGCATTCATATTTTTAAAAGCAGAAACACTCAGGTAACTAATGACAGCCACACGGATTTAACATGGGTGTTACAGTTATGAGGAAAAAACTTTATTCATAAAGAAATAGGTTAAAAATTAAACATACAAACATGTAAAACATTGTTGGTGATTTGTTCACCAAACTTTATAACTACAGTTGTCTGCAATACACTGATCGAGGTTATAGGTCCTTCAATGAAATCAATCCCTGAAGGCCACCTGCTAGCTAGAGTCACTAGGATGCTGGTAACACGTCTTTGTCCAAGGTCAAAGTCCTCAGAAACAGGGAAGTTGAAGATGTAACTTTCAGTCCAAGGCCAAGAGTCCTGGTGGGGCTGAGGGGATGGTGGGTCCAAGTCCTGGAGTCCAAAGGCAGAAGAGCCTGGAGTTCTGGTGTCCAAGGCAGCAGAGGGAGACTGTTGGGGGGAGGTCAATTGGCCTTCTGCGTTTGTTCTCTCTAGGCCCCGCACCAAGGGTGGATCTTCACCCTCTGGTCCATTCAAACTCACACACTAATCTCTGGAAACACCATTCCAGACACACCAAAGTAATGTTTTACCAGGTTTCTAGATATCTGTTCCACTTACTATGATGTAACTCTATCACATACAACAGAAAACACACAAAACCCTTCCCCAGAATTCAGCTTTCTATTTCTTATATAGTTTTTCTCTCGATGGAGAGAGTGGTTTTCAGGATTTTGACTTCCAGGATTACAACATTAAGGATTTCAATCTTTTGGGATTAGAATTTGAGGGTTTTTAGACTTTGGGAATTTTGATCTTTGGGGATTTCAAGTTTGTGATTATGGCATTTGAGATTGTGTCTTTTAGGATTATGATCAGCATTAGTTAAAGGAACAATAACAACTGAGTATATAGGCATGAATTTAGAAATAAAATATTGTATCTGTTTTCTTACATATTAATGGTAAAGTAATTCTTTGCCATAAGTATTCTCTTGGCAATAAGAACACTTAACACTCCCTGGTTGTCTAGTGGTTAGGATTCAGCGCTCTCACTGCCGCGGCCCAGGTTCGATTCCCGGTCAGGGAAGCCTTTCTTCTGGGCTGGAGCGTGGCTCAGCGGTTTTGGCGCTTGCCTGGCAAGCACAAGGACCCGGGTTCAAACCCCAGCACCACGTACACAACTAAGTGTTGGAGCAACTAGGCCATGTGAAAAACTAAAGTTGTTTCTCTCTTTCTCTGTCTCTCTCACTGTCCCTCTCTCTTTTAAAAAAAAAAAAAGAACACTTAAATTACCTTATTATCAACAGGATAAAATTGACTTTCATAGTTACAGTGGGAATCTCCTTAAACTATGTAATAAGGTAGTAGAGCTGTTATACCTACAACTAGCAAAACAGACATTATGGCTACAAGAAACATACAGTCCTGCTCAAACAGGTGTGAATAAGAAGAAAAAATTTTACCTTATGTAACAGGTCAGGCAGATAAAGGTGGGATCTGGTTCTGCTTCTCATCATCTCTGTCAGTTCTAGCTTCTTCCTGGGGGGAGCATGTGTCATGGCCTCAGGATGGCCACCAGCAGCAGCCTGCTTCTTTGTGCCCATGCAAGGGAAAGACAAAACCTTCTCTCCCACTCCTGGAATATAATTTTCCCCCTTTATTTTTATTGAGCTACCTTAGATTATATGCCCACCTTCAGACTACTCATGGTTACCAAGTGGAATGTCATTCCTGAGTTGAGTTTATCTTGGGTTCTAAAGCAATGATTGGGATGGAAAGGGGCACCATGTTTGATCTACAATAATCAGGATCCATTCATGATGCTTCAGCAAGGTATTGCCCCATGGATACATCTGAGCACTGGTAGCAGGGAGGAAGCAAGCACCTGCCTGACCCTCAAGTATCATCTGTCTACCGTGGCATCCACTGAGACACTGTTGGGTCAGTTTAGGATCAGACATGTCATACACCTCCATCCCAGCCACGAGATCTATTCAGGTTCGCTAGTTTCATCAGTCACATAGGAAAGCATTGTGCTGCTTCCCCACACCCCCTGAAGAGCACAGTGCCTCCTGAGGTTGTTCCATCTTCCTGGACATTGCACAGGGCCATTTCTATTCTGCTGTCACCATGCCATGCTGGCTACAGGAGGTGTGCAAACCTCACTGTCTCCTCAATGATGCCAAGAAGGAGGGCACTGTGCAAGTGCAATCTCAGAGCCCTTTACCCAGCCTCCCCTTTCGCAGCAGGGCCATGGGGAACAGCAGGATACAAGCCCTTCCCAAGGGCCCCTCATCATGTGAATTCCACTCTGGCTCCTCTCCCTCCCAGAGAACCTTCATTTCCTCTCAGCTGGGACAAATGGGAGCTGACTGATCACTTAAGTCTCTTAAATCTATTATTTATGCCAAGACCTCAGTGTTTGAAACGCAAAAACAAGAATTTGGCTTTTATTCAACTTTATCAACCCTTCCTGAAGCAGTAAGCCCTGGAATGTGCTGGCTTGGGTAAGAGGATGATCACAGAATAACAGAAATTATTGAGAATAAAAAATGTAAGTTTAATATAGCATTCAGAGTATTATTCTGAACTGATAAAATCCCAACTTTTTTCAAAATAAAGATTTGAGATAACTTAATAAAATGCTACCTACTGTTAACATGGTATAGGAAACATGTATTTAACATATGAGGGTAGAGTGATATCAACAGATGATTTGATGGTCCCAATGGTTACTGCACAACTTCCATCAAGAAATTATATTTCTGTTCAGTGGTGAATTCCCTCTGACTCCAACATCTTGCCCCAACATCTATCTGTTATACTGGTGCCACATTATTTGCTAACAATCCATTGACAGAAATAAGTTTTTCTTCCATCAAATAGTGATAACAATGATAACTTACTTTTGCCAAAACAGATGGAAGCCAACAGTCAACAGATTTAAGATATTTGTTTGGGAAGGAGATTTGGTTGACTAATGAGGAAGACTTAGTGATTCACCCAAGTGTCATTCCCAAGCTGGCCATCTACTAAGACCCTCTTACTCTCCCTGGCACAGCAAAGCTCACACATGTTGGGTCCACACCCACTTGCCAAAGGTCAGCGATGTCCTGCTCAGGGAGAGTGGCTCTCACGTCTTGCATTGTGGCATCAGGTCAATTATTCAGAGTACCTGACTGCTCATCAGCCTGTGTGGCTGTCTTCCACAAAAAAGCCATACTGCTGGATTTCAGTTGTCTCATTATAAGTCCCACATTAGGAAATAAAGGCAAATTCCAGTGAAGGAGCTGTGAATTTGGGCCGTGAAGGCAGCCAAAAGAAAATAATTCTTGCCTATTAAGTAGATTTACTACATGTTCAATTGTGTAATTACTTTTTTGAAAAATCCATTTTCCCCACTTTATTGTCATGAAGATACAAAGGGGACATTTTGGATAAAGAAATCATTATCTAGCAAGGAAATAACAACTGTTCCTCTTGTAAAGTTGAGCTTTTATATCCATTAAGTGGTTTAAAGAGAGAATCAGTACCCAAAAGCTGCTAACTCCTTGCCCCTTCACTTAGAGCAAGATACTGCTGGTCTTATGAGGAAGTAGCTAAATAGGTGACATTATTGGAAGGACAATGAGGAAGCCCCACAGATCCAGAAACCATTTGTCATGCACTTGTCACACTGCCTGAAATTCTACCCAAAGCAAAGCACTTCTTTGAGTTAGGTCTTGAAATTTTTCTGATACCCCAAACCCCACCCAATTAAAATATCAGTTTCTCAGGGGTACAGGGTTAACGCTGTAATCCTTCTGCAGCTACAATTTACTTAAAGAACTGGGACATTAAAGGAGGAAAGACGTAGCAAAAGAACATAAAATGAGTCTGAAGAAAGTAAGACGGAATATCCAGTAGGAACAACATGTAGTCCATATTGATCACTATTATGGTTTGAATATGAGGTGTCCCCCAAAAGCTCACGTGTGACAATTTGGGAAGGCTCTGGTGAAATGATTGGATTATATAACAGTTTTAGCCCAATCGGTGAGATGATCCCTTTATAGGGATTAACTGGAAACCGTAGGCTGGCAGGGTGTGGCTGGAGAAGGCAGGCCATCGGGGGCGCGCCTTTGGGGTGTATATTCTGTATCTGGTGTGAAGTTTCTGCTCTCTGCTCCGCTGCCTGATGTGATGCCTTGAGCTCTCTGGAGCCATGCCTGCCAGCAGAGCTGTTCTGCCTCACATCCAGCCCTGAGGAATGGAGCCAGCCTCCGTGGACTGACCTAAAACCGCGAGCCCTCAAAATAAACTTTCCCTCCTAAAATCGTTCTTCTCAGGTCATTTAGTCGCAGCAGTGAAAAGTTGGTTAAAACCAATCATAAAATAATCACCTTTCATAGAACTTAGTAGTTGCCCAAGTTCTAATATGCTTTCCTCCACAATAGGACCCCAAGCTCCAATAAATTTGGGAAGTCCTGGGTTAAACAAATGCAGCAGGTTTTTATCCTCCAGGACTTACTAGTACTGATACGCACTGTGAATCTTGGAGTGGCAGGAAGGAAAGAATATACAAAGATCACAGATCATTATATCTGTAGCATCTTCTAAGACTAATTGCTGTTGAAATGCTTCTCTAGAGAGATGAAGTGAAAAACTGGCTTCTGGTTGTGAAAGCTAGAGCGTAGCTGTCCCAACACTCCTGCACTGCCAGCCCATTGTTGTTCTGCCCTACTTTGCTCCCTGACCCATTATTTCACTTTGGGCAAATCCAGAGCATGAAAGGAAGAGCTCAGAGAGTTAGAGGCTTGCACTGGGTACAAAATAAATCAACAGAGACCTCATACCCTCATGAGCACAGATGTACTCACTGGCCGACAGCTATCGCTGCTCGCTGGCTCAGTGCCTCTCTCTGTGTCTGTGAGGCAGACACATCAGTCAGAGGAGCAGTGGAGTTCCCTTTCTCTATTTTCCCACCTCGTTCTTTCATAGAGGTCCACTGGTGGATAAGAGCAATACCTGGAGAGGACACAGAAAAGGAAAGAACCCAGATGGAACACTTGAAGCACTTCTCCCTATAGCACATCCATGACCCCACAAAGTCATCTAAGGAGCTTTAGGTAAGGCCTAGGTTCTTCCACCCTTCACAGGAGGACATTACCAGTCAAGTTAGCTCAAATCTCAAGAAGATAAAAGTGAGCTAAAATGGATGTGTGACAAAAATCTGAGAAGCATAAGAAATATGAAAGAGAAGAAATCTGTAGATGAACTTTTATCAGAGGAAACAAAACTAAGGGAACAGAATAAGAGATTAAAATGTCCATTATGAAAACTCTAAGGGAGTCTAGAAAAACTATCAGAAACATGAAGCCAAAAAAAAATCTAAATTTTGGTATAAACATGCACTTGGTAAGCTAGAAGTCAGAACGTGGTTTAGCAGCATAATTCAAACCAGCAAGGTAAAATTTAACCAATCTGCTGGATGACAAGAAATAGGTGTGGAGAAGGAGGTTTGAGAGTAAAAACAAAATGAAGCAAAAGAAAGCAAGGCAAATACAAAACATGAAACCCATGGCCAAAATAAAAACCAGTGTTCTTTATAAATGTAAAGGACTTGAACCAACTAGTCAAAAAACTCTTAGATGGAATTTTTAAGATATATTATCTACAAAAGGCATTTTAAAACATAATGGCAAAAAATGGAAAATAAAGTTTAAAAAATATTAGGAAAATATAAGCCAAAATGGATAATGAAAAAACATCATTAATAACAACATCATTATATCATGGTAAAGGAATATAATAATAATATATATAATATATATAATAATATAATAATATAATATAATAATAGATAATATAATATAATATAATATAATAATAGATCATCAGTAGAAATATGCTTGTCTCAGTCAGTTAGTCCTACACAGTACTGGAGACAGGAAACCCCAGATGGAGCAGATGGCAGATCCAGTGTCTGGTGAGGACCTGCATCCTGCTTCATAAATGATTTTTTTTTTCTGTGTCCTCACAGGGTGGAATAGACAAGGGACCTCTCTCAGTCCTCTTTTGTAGAGGCTCTAATCCTGTCCATAAGGGATTTGCCCACCTAACCTAGGCACATCCTAAAAGCCCCACCTCCTAATACCATCACCTTGGAGGTTAGGATTTCAGCATGTGATTGGGAGGTTACAGACGTTCAACCAAGAGCAATGCTCATTAATGTAGCAACAAATAGACAAAACAATTTTTAAAATTCTCAGAATATAAAAACAACCTCTCTTTAAAACTGATAAATCAAAATTAACAAACTGATAAATAAATTTGACCTAAATATATGAACTTTATAGCCAACTAGCATAGAATTGATTTTCATTAAAAGCATATACAAAAGTCATGAAAATTAATCATACAGTAAATCACAAAGAAAACTTCAGTAATTTTGAAGACATGCATTATATATAGTATTTCCTTTGTCTACAAAGTAATAAAACATTTATAACAAAATCATAACTTAAAAAGTTTATATCTAAAAATTTAAATCCTTATTATTTTAAATAATCCATAGAATAAAGAGGAAATTACAAGAGAAATTATAACTACATAAAAGCATTAATACCCAAATTTATTGCTTGCCGATAAATAGTAATAAAAGGATATTTATAGTCTTGGATAGATTTACACAGAAAAGTTGAAGAAATAAAAATAAATCAGAATCACTTAAAATCTAGAAAAAGTAGCAACAAAATAAACTCAAAAGCAGAAGTCGAAAAATAAGGCTAAACTCAAATAAAAAAATTACTAAAGGTGATTAATAAATCAGTAAAATGGTTTATTAGAAAGGACTGGTAAGACAGACAAACCACTGGGATGGTGGGGCAGAAGGAAGAGAAAGTTAATAAAATTCAGAAAGGAAAAAAGAAACAGAAGAATGTTATTAATAAATGCATACTAGAAAATGTGAAAACCTTGATGTAAGAGAAACAATTCTATAAAATTATAAAATACCAACATCAGAACAGAAAAATATAAACACATGGAAGTGCCAATACAGAACATGAAATCAGCCATCAGAATCTGCCATCTACTCCCTTCTCTCCCCCACTAAAAAGGCCTGACAGATAATTCTTAAAGCATTCTGTAACAAAGTAAATAATCTTTATTTTACACAATTTTTTGGCAGCAAATAAAAAGGAACTTACTTAATTCATTTTATGAATCTAATAATTCTTTTATTCCATAACCTATAAAGAGCCATCAAAAAAGGAAAAAAATGGACCAATTTCACTTCAGAAAGACACCAAAACTTAAATGAAATATTAGTTAACAAAAACTAAAAATATTTTACTTCTAATATGTCATGAATAAAATATAATTTATTTCTTCTAAGTTCAGTATCAAAAAATCTAATTTATTACATTAATAATTCACAAGAAAAAATCATGTGAACATCTTATAGAAGCAGAAAATTATTTGATATTGTTCAAAAACTATTTACCATTTAGAACGAAACCAAGGAGAGATTAAACCATCCCTAACCTGGTAAAGGCCATTCAAAATCTCACATCAATAACAATATTAAGCCATACAAAACTGAGAACCATTAAATGCCTTTTGTAACAGTTACAGCTCAATCTAGTACAGTTGGTTTCCAGCCAATTTGGTAAAAGAGAAAAAAATTAGCAATATAAGCCTTGTAAGGAAATAGATGATTTTCGTATCATTTGTAGATATGATTATTTACATTAAAAAGGCTAAAAATTAATAAACTATTAGAACTAATTAGAAAGTTCAAGTTGCTGGAAACAAGATTAATACATAAAAGTCAAAAATTTCCCTCTATGTTCAGCAATAGCTAAAAGAAAATGAGCTATTAAATCTTATTTCAATGTAATAATGGATTTAAGAATTAATCTAACCAAGAATTTGTAATCTTTATAATAAAAGAAAGTCTGAATAAAGGGAAACCTACTATATCATTGAATGAAATAGTGATAGTGATATATTATGAAACTATCAATCTGAACTACATTCATTTACAAATTTAGCATAATCCCAATCAAATTTCAAGAAAAGGAGGGAGAGACAAAAATGAAAAAAAGTACCTGAAATTTATGTGGAAAAAACAATGATCTTAAATTAGGTAATAAATGCTTGAAAAGAGAGAACAAGGTATACAATGTTATTCTATCAGGTATGAGATCAACTAGACAATATTAATATTATGTTAATGTTGTTGCAAAAAGATAAAAAAGTTATCTTAAAATAATACCTCAGAGATAGAGTTGTATCTATATGGAAACTTGCTGTACGCTGGAAATGGCCTGAAACCAGTAGGGAACAGATGACCTATTGGATAAATAGAATTGGAGTAACTGGTTCACAGTATAGAAAAATATAAAAGCTGGTTCACTGCTTTAACATTCATGAAAAAATAAACTCCATATGGAATGAGTACCTAAATGATGAATGTAAAATAAAGAAGTTAGTAAAAGGAAATGTAGGAGAATGTATTAAAAAGACAACCATGAACAGAGTAATTGTTGGACTGATAGACTATAATGAAGTTGAGATTATTGTTCAGATCAAAAATATATTTAACAAATGGCTGATAGAAGTGTCTTAAAATGCCCATAATCAATGCAGATGTAAATTTGGAGTAAATAACAAACAAGAACAAATAAGACTTCTCACCAAAAGAGAAAGGGTACTCTATAGTAAAAAATGGTAATGTACATTTTTGTTACATGAAAAGATGCTCTACTCACTAATAATTAGGGAAATATAAATCAAGACAAAATATCATTTATATTCATTAGACTGAAAAAATAGAAGATAGGGCAAGGAAAACCTCATACACTTCTGCTGGAGTATTAACTGTTGCAGGTACAATTGGAAGAGAGGCATTCATTTATTCAGTAAAATTTTCTGCTGAGAACAGCCTTGTCTCAGCATGAGAAAGCAGAACTAAACACGACAGACAAGGAGCACATGTTCTAGATCTACACTTGTCAGTACAGGAGCCAATAGCCACCTGTGACTAAGGAACACTTCAAATGTGACCAGTCTAGATTGAGACATTGTACAATAAGTCTAAAATACACATGGAAGACTTAGTTCAGAAAATTAATACAGAAATATCTCATTACTTTTGTAAATTTTTATTTTTACATAATCACAAAATTTTTACATAATCACAAAAGCATGGAACATGATTTGTTCTGCCTCTCTCCTTCCCCAACTTCCCCTGCCTCTATCCCTCCACTCTGCTGACCTTTCTGCAATTTTTTATAGTTATTTTTTAGTGTCTTGCAAATATACTTGATGTTGAGATTCACTGTGGCCTGTTCATGTTTGTACATACAAAAGTTGCAGTCAGATTGGTACCACTGTTCTTACCTTTTCCCATCGATAATTTTTAAATTAATACTTTAGGTATGCAGGTTTAAATGAAGTATATTACTAAAATTACTTTCACCTGATTCTTTTCACTTTCTTAATGTGGCTACTAAAAAAATGTAAAATTATATCTGTGGCTTTCAGTATCTTTCTCTTGCGCAGTCTGCTCTAGAAGATGCTTATTTCAGAACTATGCCATCTTACTGTCCATCACTGAAGAATGGAGAAGAAAAGGGAAAATATACATAGAACGCAATTCTTGGCAGAAGAAATCGGTCAGGGTTACAAAAATAAAATGGCTACATCTTCATAACATAAATGAAAAAATAAGCAGGAATTATAATGAAATGTACTGCTCAATATTATTGAGTTAATTTAAAAGTTCATATACAAAACACTATATGCTACAGGCATATATAACATGACTAATGCTTGTTAGCACACACCAAAAATTCAAGAGTGGTTGTCTACAAAATCGAATGGTATTTAGGATTGCAGATGATTGATAATAGAGATACATATCATAAAATAAAATAAAAAAAAAAACAGAGCTTTGCGTGGGCCAATGCTGATAATCCACCATGAACTCTATGCATTATTTCAACTCTTTTTGTAAGCATTTGAGTTGTAAAAAGAAAATTTAAACTTAAATCTGGTTAAGATGGATCAATCATCTGAAATCAATTTAATTTTCCAATATTATATATTCTGAACTCAAGCTGCTTCATCTTGCCTGAGCCACACAACCAAACAAAAGAAACTAGTCCTCATGAAATGGAGAAGACAACATGAGACAGAATTTAGTTATCAACTGTGTGGTACAAGCAAAAAAGTAGTGTGAAAAGAAGACAGAGGTATGGGAAACAGCAAGACTCGGAAAGGCGGTGGCATTGGAAGGTGACTTCAGAGGAGAAGCGGTGTTTGTACTGAGGGAGAGAAAGAGGCACTCCCAGCGAAATGAGAGCCTCATTGGGATGGAAAAGTACTATCCTCCACTTGAAAAAGCAGGCTCAGCATCTAGATGAGTGACTTGCCCAAAGTACTACTGTTAGTCCAGCCAAAAATACAAATGTTCCAGCACCTTCTCGGACCACTAGATCCTGCACCCTCCGCAAGGCATGAGCTATTTCCAGCTAAGGTACTGGAAAAGGGACCAGAATGAGACAGTGAAATCTCCAAGGGCACTGTGCCTACTACCAGGGCAGGGTGTGCACCAGAAGAACGTCTTGCTAAGTGAGGAGGCTCTCCAGTAATTTGCGTTTTGAAAGATAGCACCGATCTTTGATAAAGAAGGGGAAGGGACACAGTGGGGGGCTGTACAGTACTTAGTAAGACATGCAAGGCTATCCATAATCTGCCCTTGACTTGCCTTTTCAAAACATCTACCCATTCTCTTTCCAGCCCAGACTTCTGCCAAACCAAGTACCTTTCATCTCCATGCATTTTCAGACTTTCCTAGTCCAGGCCTTCAGTAGTAGTCTTCTTGCATGTTAAAGCCTTCAGCTCCATTTCCACCTGCCAAGATTCATCAGGCCATCCATGAGATCTATTCCTTCCATTATGTTATATGAAGCCCAGGCAGAAGGAAATGCTGCCTTCTCTGAGCTCCCAAAACACTGAACAGTTCTATCAGTCTGTGATCATATCGGTCCATAATAATCCTACACTTAGAATGACGTAAGTCCACAATTGTCTGACTAAAAATGTCTGATCATTCTTATTAGTAGTAAAAACAAATTAACCCATGCATTGAGACCCACTGATCAAGATGAATCTGATGCAACTTTCCGTAGATTCACAGATCCACATTCTCCCCGGTGTTTTCACGTCTATCCGCAACATTTATTCATATACACACTGATTACATGCATGTCATCAGAAAGCACACACAATTGAAAACATTTCCTTATTTCTATATAGTTTCATAGTTATCTTAAGGCCTCTATAGTTCTTCATTGTGTTGACATGTCTTCACTTTTTAAAATCCCTAATTGTGACCACTTCGTTCAGAAAAATAGCATTCTTTTCCTTCCTTTCTATTCTAACGCCCAGCCCTCCAACAAAACATTAACCCTAGTAGACTAAAATAAGCACATTTTAAATAGTCATACTGCTCTTCACTAGCGTTCATTGCTCCATGTCATAATCACTAGATAAAAAATCAGCATAATTTATTCTTTGCCATTGTGATAAATTTCCCCAATTCCAACTTAAGAAGATGGCCAAATAAATAAATAAATAACAAAGCCTCTTCACAGAAACCCAGTATTTCACATCAAAATCTGGAAGTAAACAGTCCCAACATCTTCACACCATATAAATGCATGAATTCTGTTCCTTCCATAGAGCTGTGGACACATCTGTGCATTCAGTAAGGATAACCTTGGAAAACATACTCTCTGCCATTGCCTCCCTCCAAGGCCTTCCTCAGACAAATGCACTTTGTTTTGGGCAAAATTCAGCTTCTTAATTCTCGGTATGGAAGATGGACCATTAGCCCTTTTACACTGGCTAAATTACCAATTACCAGCAGGTAAACAGTCTTTCACTGAAAGATGGGGCTCCAAGCTTATTATGAGTGTCATTTGCAAAGGTGGAGCCCTTCAGAGAGAAATCTCTGTTTTATTAGCATAAAGAGGTCTAAAGAGCACTGGCTGGGGCCAGGAGGCTCTCCATGGTCCCCAGGGATCACTGTTGATTTATGAGCTCCCACACAGTCACCTAAAACATCACAATTCATTCTTGTGTAAAATACTCTATTATTCCTCCACTTAAGAGTAAGGTCAGAAAATATCAAATGGAACACAATTTCTTAAGCAAGATAAGGAAAATAACTGGTTTTATAAAAAGCCTCAAAGCCAAAACCAATTAAGCTGAAAAACTAATCTGGAGAGAAGTAACTAACGAACAAAAGCAAGCAGGAAAAGCCGGCAGGCATTGCTAAAGTGACAGTTCCCAAGTCCCTGGAGCTCAGGCCATAAGCATGGGCAGAGCCTTCTAGCCACTTGGTGAGAAGGAAAGAGGTTGAGTTCTGGGAGCGGAAGCCCAAAGCCCCAGTGCACTAAATGTCCTAACAATTTTGAAGCCTATGACCTCATGCAAGTTACTAACCATGTTAAACGTCATCTAAAATCTCTGCATGGATTCATGCGGTCGTGATGAGGACTGAAATAAAACTTCTACCTCCTGGCAGAGAGGCTGCTGCACTGCCAGCTCCATGTCCCACCCTCTCCCCACCAGCAACACATGTGCCATCCGTGCTGATTGTTCTCAACCAGACCTCAGGCAAATCCTGGTCTTCAGGTCCGGGAGCTGATGTCCTTAATGTGTCCCAACACATATCTACTTCCATTCATTTAATGTAGACTTTACTTCCTAACTTTCTGTCTTGTTTTTTTTTTTTTAGAACAATCTGTTCTTTATACCACCTTTATGTTTTGATATAAGCAAAGATTTTACATTGACTCAAGATTGCTATGTATATTTATTTAACTTTTCCTTTTGTTGTTTCTTTTTCCTGAGTAGCAAAAATTAGCTGAACCATATATCATTTTGTGGAAAACTAATAGTTTTCTCTCTTGAAAGAGAACTCTTGTTCAAGAGCTTCGAAATTGTTTTCAATTAGGATTTCCTTTCCTTTCAAGTTTCCATTTCGTAATGAAAGCACCTATGGTTTAGCTGTGGCCCACAAGTACACTCTTATGAGTGACAAGGTATTAGAGGTCAATTGGAGCAAGAGAAAATCTGCACGTGACCCATGTCATTTCATCTCCTTGTGCAGAAGAGAAGAGGGAAGGAACTAATATTTGTGAAGGAAGAAGTAAAACTGCTACTTCTTGATATAAAAGCTCCAGTATTCCTTCTCTCTACTTCAAAATGATATATGTGGATTCCTATCCTCCTACCACCTCTCTTGACCAGAGAATCAGTTATCCCCTCTCTAGACTGGAATGAAGGCCACTTCTTATTCCCTGACCTCATTTCCTCCCAGCTCTTGTACAACTATTTTTCTAGAAATTTTTTACAGTCTTATGTGCACAAGATAGGAGATATCACCCAAATGTGACATCCTGTGATTCTGTAGTTTTGTATCCTCAATTATCCTCTATCCAGCTAGTATCTTAAATCTCTTCTAGTTCACTGACTCCTTTTCAGTCTGATAGCACCAAACTTGTACCTCTAAAAGTTCAAAACGACTGTGCTAGTGAGGGGTCCCCAGGGCTTGAGACTTTCCAACAAATGCCCCTCAAATTGAAACTCTTTTGCTTTGGTCATAAAACTTTCTTAGGCAAGGGCCAGGTGCTTTGGGTACTCACAGAGTGCCAGAATGGTCCAATCCTACTCTCCAAACCCTGCTTGAGATAGCAATCCCTGTTTCACTCCTTCACATTGGCAAGATCCCACTGCCACCAACCCCACCACACTGCTGCCTCTTCTCCATGGACCTCAGTGGGGAAGAGGAGTGGCGGTTACCCTGGCTTCTTGTTTGCTCGGAACTTTTGAATCTCAGTCTCTCTCCTACCCACCTCCCCCAAACCTCTCATTTTTACAGAAGAATCTGCTTCTAGCTTTATCCCATTCACACCCACACCATAGTACTCAATAAATATGGCCTTAGGGACAACAATATTTTTCTTAACAAAACTACTGATGTCATGGAACTTTAATCCCTGTTTGGTTTCCCCTTTACAAGGCTCACTCCTTCATAATCAATGGCAAAATTTAACTCTCCCATTACCTTGGGTTCTCTTTCAATTTTTACCACACCCACATGCTCGACACGATCTTCGTGACCCTCTTTCTTTAAGCCCCTGACACCCAAAGTCATTCTAGAGTCGAAAGCCCTGGCCTCAGTTTCTTGCTCACTCATTATTCAGTGGACCAACAATTATTTATTGAGCACCTACTCTGTTCCAGGTGAAAGGAGTACAGAAATAAATAAAACAAATCAGGGCCGTACTCTCATGAGCAGGATGGAAAGAGTGTCTGGTCACCATATAATTGGTCCTTCCTCATGCAGAGATGGCTAAAGGAAGCATGGATACTCTCTATCTTGAAATAGACATGAGTTCCCTGATCTGACAACCACCCTAAATGCTCTCTACCACCTTCCTTACCACCCAGTCTCTGTAAGCCCCTCTAAATTGGTAGCTATCCTCATTAAATCCATCCTTCTTAGCTACCAAAGACCTATGACCATGTTCAACAATTTCTATAGTTTGTCTACTCAATTGCACGTAACCTATGTCTTTCTATTAGTCATGCAGATGAAAAGAAGATGGTCACCTTTTACCTATCCTCCATCTTCTCCCAGATGATTATGAGCCACTGAATCCTACCAATCATTCTTTGTAATCTTTCTCACATCTCTCTATACCGTTTCCCCCATTCCCATTGCCACCAGTCTTGAATCCTTTTGTGATTGGATTGTTACAATATTATCTTACCCAATATCCTTTACTCTAGGGTCATTTCTTTCAAAATCATTCTCCACACATACTAAAACAGTTTTGGTCATAGTATACTTCAGTCTAGACCTTTTGATGGCTCTCTGTTGCTTACAGTAAGAGTCTTTAATGGGTGACTTATATAAGGAAAGATTTTTGGAAGCAATAAACAAAAACTTTTTATAATTTCTGAAGATCAGATGCTCTTGGAGGTTCAGAAATTCCAAAGAAGGATGGCAATTATTACACAATGATTAAGATCACAGATGCAAATCTAGCCTCTACTACTACATGAATATATGTAACTTAATATACCTGTATGTGCCTCAGTTCTCTCATCTGTACAATGAAGATCATGGCCCCAACTTTACCATGTAATTGTAAAAATAAAATTAGATCATCTGTGTAATATGTTCTGCAATATTGAAATTCCATAATTTAAAATATTGACAGATGTTAGAAGAATCATAGGACAAGTTGTTTGGTGGTGACAGGTATAGGATAGAGGTCTCCAGGGAGATGTAATCAGATGCTATGAGGATCTTGCAAAGGACTGGAGCCCAAAAGCCTAATAATCCAGCTGAAAAGCTATACTGCTGGTCATCAGCCCCTTCCCCAAGAAAGTTAGGAAACCATCATCCAGCCTCCCATCTCATTATTTCTATTCTTTTATCCAAGTTTGTGGAGCTTCCTCTACTTCAATCCATGCCTTCTTCCATTTTCCCACTTCCTTCATTGTTCTGAAAACTCTATTTCCACCTCATTTTTCCTCCAACTAATTCTGAAAGCCTAAACAAGACTACAAATTAGTATACATCCGACGATGTCAATTAGCTTTGTGATCAAAATACCTAACAAGAACAGCTTAGAGGAGGAGGTTTATTTTGGACACACAGTTTCAGAGTTCTCAGTCCATGGATGGCCAACTCCATTGCTCTGGGCCTAAGGCGAGGCAGAATACCATGATTGAAGGGCAGGGCAGAAGAAAACTGTTCACCTCATGCCAGGTGGGAAGCAAAGAGAGGGAGAAGCCAGAGACAAGATATACAATCCCCAAGGGCACACCCCTAGTGACCTACTTCCTTCAGTCAAGCCCCAATTGCCAATAGTTACCACCCAGTAATCCATTCAAATTATTAATCCTTCAAATCAATCCATCCACTGATTAAGCCTCAGCTCTCTTAATCTAATCATTTCACCTCTGAACATTCCTGACTTGTCACATGAGTTTTTTGAGGGGACTGTTTTATCCAAACCATAATAGACCATGCCAGGCTTCTGCATAAAGATTAAGTCCCATTACATTCAACATTATAGTGTAACCAGTGTGAGTAATTCAGAAGAGTTCTGAGCAGTTAGAAGGAGTTCCTCACTAGGAAAACAAAGAGAAGCTCTATCATGCAATAACAAAAGAGGTCAAGCAAGGTTGGTCAAATAAATCTTGATTTAGCACCCAGATATGCCAAGTCATGTAGATTGTGCCTTCTCTCTGGCTTTGCCCTCATACTGTCTCAGGTTGGTTTGTGTCTGTCCCCCTTACACTGTAAACCTCTCAGGAGTCCTGGCCATGTCTTGCTCATCTGAATATCCCTAGGCCAGTATCAGTGGCTGGCATATCACAAGAAAATGAGTGAAAAAATGAAAGGAAAGGGAAAGAAGAAGCAAGGAGGGAGATAGAGGAGCAGAAAACAATTTGCAAAGTGCAGAATCAGGTAAAGGTTCTAATCCTTAGCTATACAAACGTGGACACGTGACTTAACCTCTCTAATCCTCAGCTGGCGTATCTGTAAAATAGGGATAAGTTAATAATACCCATCTCAAGGAACTATCATCAGACTTTAAATACATTAATATAGCTAAAATAATAGATACCAAGCCTGGGATATGCTGGTGATTGATAATAATATTACTATTACAAATGAATACGAATTTTTAAAAAAGGAATGAAGTCACTGCTTCTATGGTAATGGAGGTGCTAAGGTCTCGGCCTGGCCCACTCAAGCCTGTCCTCAGGTTCGGCCAGCCCATTCTGGACCTTTGTCGTTGGAAAGACACTTTGCCTGCATAGCTTTCACTTAAATGGGGCTCTAAATCAAACTGTCCTCTGCCACCATTCTTCCCTGGGCTTCTGATTATAATCATGCTGCCTGCTATTAGTACAGGGATGTTTAAAACTCCTATAAAACAAGAGCTAATTGCTGATCTGCTTAATTAAAGTGAGCCTTTTGTTGTCACATTTACAAAGATAAATGAAATAATCAGCTGTGGACTAATGAGAGATAATTAGATTATGCAGCCCCAATAAATAAAAACCAAAATGCTCCCGATTGTGCCTGTGTGTCAGAGAAAGACCATAGTAAGCTTTAAAGAAATGTTTCTTAGTAATGCTTTATTTTAACAACAATGAGTGATTATGGAATGTAGCTCTCCAACTCAACTTTATTATTCAGATTTGCAAGAATGAACAGAGATCTAGCAGCACCTTCCTGATTAGAACCTTACCAATTTTTAACAGTTAGTCCTAAGTCATTTATTAAGATAAAAATATTTATAATTTAGAAATAAATATAGTTTTTTACTGTTGACATACCTGATCTAACAGTAAATGCTATGAAGTTTGCATTGTAAACCTTGCTTTCTTATCTCATAATAATTTATTAATTACTTTACTAAAAATACTGCATTGAAGTATACAAATAAATTGATTCTATATCAATTTTAGCTGACAGCAAGCAAATCTATTAATTCTTTTGTGTCATAAAACCATAACTGCCCTAAGTCATTTCCTATGGCATGTCCTTTTAAGACCAGTTCTAGTCACCTAAAATACACAGAAAGAGAGAGAGAAAAAGAGAAATCTTAAGTGTGTATAGCCAAAGGAAACCAAAGCTGCCCCACACATGGATTGATTGATATGAAGGTGAAAATAAAATTTTTATTTTGCTGAGATAAAATAAAGACAGATTGTCCAAGACTGATAACATATCAAAAGGAAACTCCCTCCCCCAAATGGCAGAGGTTATTACAGCTGGAAAAATCTGCTAACCTAGTAGTTTCCCAACTTTTGATTGATTGCATGGACCAGTATGACATATATTACACTCTATATTCTTCCTTAATTATATAAAGCATTTATAATTTTTGTTCTGCCAATTAAAATCAATTCTTGCTACCATTGTACCATCAAAAATAGAAAAAAAATATGATCTTCTAATAAAGGGGAGGCCTTTAAATTGAATTCAAATAGCTTTATTAAGAAAATTCACTACTGCTGTCCTCTTTTTCTAATTTATCCTGCACCAGTAGAAAAATACATCTTGGACAGGCATCCTCCAAAGCTCAGAGTTTGGTAACCCCAGAGCTAAACTACTCTATTACCAATGCCATCACAGTTCCCTAAAGCCCAAGAGCTGATGATTTTTAAAGTCAATATTCCATGTCATTTTGTAGAATTAAAAGTTGATTTGGAAATAGAATAAAGAAACCAAGGCCTTTGGAGCCCACAAATCCGCATAATCTCTCTGGTCCAGCATGTAACTGACCCAGGCTACGTCCTTTGTTGAACAAGGCCAAGGTCCAGCAAGAAGCCACCCTAATGTGAACTTGCAAATACTACTGGCAATGAGGCCAAGACAATTTTCTAAGAAACTGAGAAGTTTCAGAACTAGTCTTTTCAAAGCATTTCCTAATTTATGCTCTGCTTAAATGCTACACATCTGTGTAGTTCTTTATAAGGGGAAGAAGTTTGCCACAGTGCAGGAGAAAAAGCCAGAATGTCTAGCCCCATTTCTGATTCTATCTTAATCACCATCAATCTCTGACTCTTGGTTCCTCATAACATGGAGATGGTACCTAATTCCTAGGACCAGTGAGAGGACAAACAGGCAAGCCAAGAATTAAAGAAGTATGACATGGATCTTAATTCTTGCCTAATTCCAGTCTTAAGTTACTGGATCTAGAATCTTAAAAATGTGTTTGATTCCATGTTGAACCTTAAGTCTTAAATATAGTGTCAGTTTATGCAAAACTCTATCCAATAATTCACTCACTGAGCCTACATAAGTTGGCCCTGTCCTCACTCTTGAAATAATATATTCCTGCTGTCCCTAGAAACCAAGGCATGATACAGGGGGGAGGGAGAGAAAGGCAGTCATAGATCAAGTGTCTCAGATGTCAATAAATGGCAAAGGAGAGTTATGGAGCACATAAGGAAAGGAGGAGGCTCAGAATATGGGGCTTGGGATGCCCTTTGACCCCACTCAGAGAAGCCCAGTAATAAATCCAGAGGGGAGGGACATCTTTAGATATTGGAGTCATCCAGGGAAGCCATAGAGGATTTTTCAGCATCATAAACAGTTTGTAAAGAAAAAGATCTAATCTGGGAAAATCAGGGCAGAATGGTGAATAAGAGAAAAAGCCTTAAGCAACTTTTTTATTTTCTTTGCTGATATTATTGTTTTATTGGGAAAAAAATCTTTAAGTCACTAAGTAGACATTTGAAAAATCTTCCATTGGACCTCTTCCCTAAGTCAGAATCTGAGCCAATAAGACAGACACCCCCTGGAGAATTCTTACCCCAGGCATTCTGGCTACACTTGGATCTAGTAGGCTTCATGCAAAGCAATAGGTCTGCCTCCCTCCATGCCTGGATTCCATATCAATTGCCTTCTTAATCAGGACAAGCAGTAGTAGCTCCTATAATAACCCTAAATCTCAATTTCCTTACATAAAAATAGGTTATGTGTCTTTCAAACCCAGTCCAGTGCAGGTCAATTGAGAGTGTGAGGGAAGAGGCTTCAGCATCACACAGGTATCTAGAGATCCAGGATCTTTTATCCTCAGATATTCTGGGTTCTCTGTTAGATACTCTGCACTCAGGAAGAGAGGGAGAGGGAAGGATTTAATGGAATTTTAGAGGTCAGGCCAGTGAATGGTGCCCAACACATCCACCCAATTTCCATCAGGAAGAAGGCAGTCACATGACATGACCTTCCACAAAGCAAGAGATGTGAGACAGGTAGACTTCCTGTATGAACATGTGGCATTGTCTCTGCCACACAAGAAAATTCATAGAGAAAAATCCGGAGAAAGAATATGGAAAAGCAACTCTTGGCTTAAGTATAGTAGGTATAGAATTCATTAGTTAATTGAGTAATTATCTTTGCTACAATCAATTAAAACTATTTATTGAGACCTACTAGATACAAAGCACTTTAAGACATTGGGGGGATCCTGAGGCAAAGGCAGCCCAGCCTCTGGGCAGGAAGAACCATCTACTAAGTAGGATAAGACACGGAGGTTCACATGATCTAGCCAAGCCTCAATCTTAACATCTGGAGAGTATGATAATATTATGTAACCCACGGTGTGGTTGTGAAGATAAAATGAGATAATACATGTGATGCTCATGACATGTCATAGTTCCCCCTCTCCTTCTCTTGCTCCTTTTGGTCTTCATTATCTTCTTTTACTCCATCTCCTCCTCCTCTTCTTTCTGTCTATCCCTTTTCTCCTTCCCCTCCCTCTTATCATCAATACTACTATTGTAATGAGATGTCACAGGAAGGCACTGTACCATAAGGAGTCATACAAAAGGGTGCAAAAAATTACACCCAATTAGAGAACCAAGAAAAATTCAGAAGACATTGATATTTCAGGTAGGTGTTAAAGAATAAATAACAATTTTTATAGTTGAAGAGAGAGAAAAAGCTTTACAGCAGAGCAGGTGGCAAGAGTAAGACCATCTGCTGAGGTGCAGCTATTACCTGAACACAGAGATGATGGAAATAATGACGGGGGTGGGGTGAGGTGGCAGTGAGAACAGGAAGCAGGAGCTTGTAGTGCAAACCAGGTGTGCAGAGATGAACATGTGTGTGAGCCTAGCCAAGCTGTGCATGTCCTGGAGCCTCGGTTTTCTCATCTATAAAATGGAGATGATAATGGAACGTCAGAGGGTCATGGACAGAACTAAGTTAAACTGGATAATTTGTTTAGAACCCTGAGCCCAATGCTGGCCTCCATAAGAACACAACTGATATTGGCTATTAAATTTACCTAATTACTGCTTATTTTGCTAATTCTTGTAACTCTAGTTTCTGCCCTTTTGTCAATATGCACCAATAAATATGTGATAGCAGGATGAATCCTGAAAATATACTCAAACGTGCACAACTAAGGTGATGATTATAGAAGTAGTTAGCGGAACAAATGCTTTTTGGTTTCCCAGTTTCTGACTTAAAAGATTTAAACGTGCAGAATGGAACACATTTCACCAAATCTTTTTATTAATCAAGGGAAACAAGGATCTCAATTTGTAAGTTAAAATGTAAACACTTTAGCTACAATTTCTAAAATTCAGCTCACTAATTAATTAGTCAAAAGCACATCTTGAAAAGAAACAGTCCTGTGGCCATTGTTCAAATGTTCACTGAATAGCAGATCAAACTGTCTTGGGATTAAAGCAAAGCCAAAAATGCAAAGGACTGGAGCTAAGCGTCTTCTGCTGGAAACAGAAGTGAGGATGGAAGGTGCCAATGCTGCAGTGGGAAAGTGGGTCACCTGTGGACCCTAGTCTTCTTTCTGGATTAAGAACTCTTATTTTCCATAGAACTCCCTGAGGTTAAATAAGCTTAAAGTAAGAACATCAAATTAGGGATTGAAATAATTAAAATGGGGGTGAAAACTGTATCTATCTCATTGGGCTGTTAAACAAGTAATTGAGGATTAAGCAAGCGAGGCATATAGACTGTTCAGAACAGTTCCTGATATAAAATAAGCAAGCAATAATTACGGGCTGGCTATTTGTGTGTTAGGAAACCACTTAGACATGATGAAATCGGGGTGGCCAGAAATAAAGTGACTTTCCCAAGCTCAGAGCACGCAAACTTCCTTACCGCTGATCTTTATCCTATGGATAAAAATTTTTTATTGGGAACAACATTTTGTATTTGCAATCTAACAGTAAATATTGTGACAATAGAAGAACACTTTAAAAGGGGGTAATATCTCCTTCCATGAATCCCTTGTTGGCCCATGCTGACTGTGACTTCTGGAAGCAAACCTTTCTCTATGGAATTACCAATTCCCTCGTCTCCCACTTGGACCAGATTAACATTGTTTTGTGCTAGAGAGATCATATTCCCTTCTGATATTGGAACCTGTAATTTTTTTTAAGAGAGAGGGGACAGTGAGAGAGAAAAAGAAACAATTTTTATTTAGTTTCTCGTGTGGCCTTCATTGCTCCAAGTCTTTGTTGTGTAGGTGGTGCTGGGGTTTGAACTCGCGTACTCGCACATACCAGGCAAGCGCTGTAACCGCTGAGCCACAGCTCCAGCCCAGAACCTATAATTTTTGATCAATTAGAGGTTGGTTACAAAAAACAAACCATTGATAGTTAGCTCACTTAGCCAGCAATCATTGCAGTTTTACTTCAGAGTCTCTCTTGCAAATGATGGGCTGTATTTTGAAATTCACCTCAGGCCTTCAGAAACACAAAACAACAGAATGGCTATTTCCCTCTTCCTTCTTCAGAGAATGTGATACTTGTTTCCCTCCTTAGCATTTGAAGTTTGAAGCTTATAGGTACATACAGGAGAAAGCACAGCAATTACATCAAGTTCAGCTATAAAGAAGGACATTCCAGAAAACACTGTAGGTTTTAGTCTTAAACTTTGGTTTTGTCTGATACTTAAAAGGTGTGTCCACCTCTACAGGGTGGCTATAAAATAAGAAAATCCACCACCATTGAGGAAAGTTTCACTTTGCACATGGTGCTGAAGTTTGTTTAATCTGTTGGAAAAACCTTAGGAAGTGGGTAGGTCCCTAGAGGTGAAGGTGCTCAAGGGCAGGTCTTTGGAGAGGAATAGTTCAGGGACTGTCTTTCACAGTTGGTCACTAATCTCCATAAATGGGATAAATGCCCCAAACTCCAAAACCAGTTCTTCTACTGGTAGCATCCTAGAGAAGCCGTCATAGCCTTTGGAGCCATGCTGACACCAGCTCACAGCTGCCCTCTGTCCTATCTGCTGTGTGACCTCAAGTGAGGAATTTAACTTCAATTTCCTCTTTAATTAAAAAGAGAAAAAAGGGGGCTGGAGTGGTGGCTCCGCAGTTACAGCACTTGCCCGGTATGGGCAAGTACATGGGTTCAAACCCTAGCACTCACATAAAAAACTAAGCGTCAGACCAATAAAGCCATGTGAAAAACTCAATAAAAATTGATTCTCTCTCTCTCTCTCTCTTATTGTCTCTCTCTTTCTCTCTTATTGTCCTTCTCTCTTAAACAACATAAAAAGAGAAAAAAGAATATGTTTCAACACTAGAATAATGTTATGATAGATTGTATCTTGTTGATATTTTTGCCAAGCACTTTTGTAAGACAATACAGAATGGTGGTAAAATTTCAAATAACCAGGAATCAGAACATCTGGGTTTAAATTTTGACTGCCACTTAATAGTCCCATGACCTTGGGCAAGTCACTTGAGACCATAATTTCCTAATTTGAACATTAGGATATGAAAAATGACTACCCAATAGGACTAATATCAAGAGTATTAAATGCATCAAAAGGTTAAAATACTATAGTAAGTGCTGAATATGATACTATTGTTACTTTAATTTTTCAGAAACATATGCTTTTGCGAAATACCCAGAGCTTCCTGGCGTAGCCTGAAATGCCTGCATGGTCTTCTGCCTGAGGATCTCTCCTGCCTGGAAATTACAGGAGTTCCTACCTTCCATTGTGAGCCAGCAATGTCCTAGTCTTCCTTCTTCAGGAATTCCCAGTCACTTCCCTACCACTGGTCACAACACTCCACAACCACACCAAGAAAACAGAATCTGCCTGGCTGTGATTTACACAACCAAAATGACCTCCACAAGGTTAAATGTGTCATTAAGGTTGTCCATTCACTGTTGAAATATATTTCCTTGGAGGGATAAGTTCATAACAAAAACATGGGAAAACTTATCATCCCAGGTTCATTGGTCTTCACACCTGGGAGCTGAGATATCTTTCTACACAGTTCACGTTTTTCCAACATTTTTAACTAAGTCGTGACTCCCACTCAGCTCCACTGTGTGGTGTGTCATAATACACCTTCTGAACGCCCCCAGCAGTATGCCACCAAATATCAAACACAGAGTAAAGCTCAATAATTATTTGGTCATTGTATTGCTAAGCATGCTTTCCATAACAAATTTGACTGCAAGTAGCACTCAGTGTACTATATATACATTGAGGGTTAAAAAGTCTTTCCTGATCTTGTTGCATTATTTCCCCCTGTTTTTGTCAAAGTCACTGTGATCACATTGGTAATGCTACTGGTCATCTTGGTCTATCACTGGTACTTGACGCTCTCTATTCATTTATTTTCCAGAACACCACATTCCTGGTTTTCTCCCCATTCAGCTGATGGCTCCTTCTCACTTCTCCCCAAACTGACATATGATAAGCATCAAATATGCTACTATTATCACTTTATTTTTTCAGAAACATTTTTCTTTTGCCAAATACCAGAGTTTCTTGACATAGCCTGATATGCCTGCATGGACTTCTGCCTGGGGAATGTTGGAGAATGTTCGTGACTTATTTCTTTCCTATTCTCTATCCACACTCACTTCCTTGGAAATGCTATCAAATCCCATGTCTTTATATACAATAAATTGCCAACAACTCTTAGACTCAACACTCAATATCAACTGCCTACATCACTTAATAGGTATTTCAAAAGTTAAAATATCTGAAAACACACTCTTGATTGTCCCCCACCACAGTCAATGTTAATAACATTCCCCACTGGTCATCCTTCTCTCACACCCCGAATCCAGTTTGTCATAAAATTCTCTTGACTTCCCTTTTTTTTGTTTGTTTGTTTTGTTTGTTTTGAGTACCAGGGATTGAACCCATGGGCACTTAACCACTGAGCCACATCCTCAGTCCTTTTTAATTTTTAATTTTGAGACCGGGTCTTGCTAAGTTGCTGAGGATGGCTTTGAACTTGCGATCCTCCTGCCTCACTTTCCTGAGCCACTGGGATTACAGGTGTGCACCACTACGCCCAGCAACATACGGCTACTTCTAATTCCTCATGTTGGGGCCACTATCACCTCTTCCAAATTACCGTAATAATCCCCTAAACGCTTCTACCTTTGTTCCTAATAATCTACTCTTAACATGGCCACCAGAAAGAGATCATGTCACGTTTCTGCTCAAATCCTTTGATAGATCCTACTTTCACTCAAAATAAAATTTGTCATTAAGATGGCTTACAAGACAATTATTGGGGCTCAATTATTCCTCTGACCTCATCTTCTACCTCTTCTCTCCTTCATTCACTCTGATACAGATACACTGACCTCCTCCCTGTTTCTCAAACACACAGGCGTACTTCAACCTCAGGGCCTTTGCTCTGGCTACACCCAGTGCCTAGAGTGCACCCTACCCATTAACCATGCACTCAGCCATCTTCTCAATCAGGCCATTCTGACACCTCAGTTTCATGTCACCTAGCATCTATATTTTGTCATGTTTAATATTTATTAACCATCTCCTTATAATCTAAACTCCATATAGGCACATATATTTGTTGACATTGGTCATTGACGCATTCCTGATGTCTAGAACATTTTCTGGCATATAGAAAGCTCTCCATATTTGCCAAGAACATTGAATCAATTAATGTGGGAATGTGCACTCATGCTCTGACTTATGAACAGATTTTAGAACATAATCCATATCTACAGTAGACAGTAGCTAGCCTACTTTCTCATTTTCTGCAAGATCAGGCATCTCAATTATGATATAGATACTCTAAATATGTCCTTAGGGAGCATCTTATAAGATTGGTACTTGATTAACCATATCAGCTACTCGGAAGAGGAAGTGGAAATCATAGTATAGTCACACACCACTTAACAACCATTTGGTCAATGACAAACTGCATATGTGAAGTTGGTCCCATAAGATTATATCACCTAGTGACATCATGGTGATCTTAGCTTGTGTAGATACATACTAGAAGTTCTCATAACAAAAACACCTGACCATTCAATTTTCACTTCATATCTCCATCTTTAAAGGAGAAGACAATTGTATTTTTAAAAAAAGTTTGCTCAGGTACACACCTGCATATAGGATTTGGTTTGGGTGCTTTCTATTCCTCCTCATTAATACACTCATATCCTTCTCACTGATCACCTGGCACAGAGGGGTACCGCAGAAGTTAAAGAGAAAGAATGGCAGAGCCATGTTGCGTGGGCTGCAGTCTCAACTTCACCGCTTACTACTTTCACAGTTACTCAACCTCTCTGTAGCTTTTATTGAAGGCATTCAAGTATAAAGCACAGTATAACAAAACAGAATTCTGACGTATGGTCCTCTGACCCAGTTTGCAAGTTCTGATGACAGGAAGCTCATTACTTGGGTAGTCTGCTTCTTTGCTGAGTAGCATCATATGTTAGAAAGTTCTTTATAACCACACTGAGCTGAAAATCTAGCTTCCTGTTACTGCCTAGCATTGATTTAAAACTGACCCTTTCAGCATTGGGGAATATAAACGTTTCCATTTAAGTCCCAACAACTTATTTTTCAACTTCTATTCCCATTTGCCAGCTTTGAGTGTAATAATTGTTATGCCCTTCTTGCCTCACAAAGGCTGTGGGATTCAGAAGAAACACACTGCACATTAGTATGTCCCAGGCATTGTACCCATGTTACCTAAGGTGGGTCCTTTCTAGCTTTACCTGTGCCTCGCACTGTATGCCCTGGAGCGGGAGCTAACTGAATGCTTTTATTTAATGAGCAGGCAACTCTCTCTCTCTCTCTCTCTCTCTCTCTCTCTCTCTCCTCACAAGTAAACTGTTTAGACAGGTAGCTCATTTGGGGCTTCCTTCCCTCACTAGCTTACTTTCCTACCCAACAACCTCCCTTTCCATACTTTCCTTTCTTCATCACATGGTAACACTGCCTGTAACATTTAGGGATTTTCTAATTTTAAAAAATATTATTTTTCTAAAAATTACACAAACTTTATCCTCAGCCTGCTTAGCTACTTACTCATTCACCAATTATTTTTGTCTCTTCATATATAATCTCAAAAATAAATTACACATTGCCCTCCCTCTGAAGCTTTTCCCATTATGCTTTCTCCTTCACATCTGACTCACTGCAAAAATATCTTTTGGCAGCATTCCTAGAAATTTGACATTGAGGTAAGGTTAACAGAATTCCAATGTGCCCAGCAAGCTTCTAGACCAGCAGGCCCACTGGTTCTAGGTGGCAGAGGCAGTATGGTTTTTTGGGAAAAGCAGGACTATGGGAGGAAGACTACCTGACTCCAAATTTCAGCTCCAGTTTTTAAGAAATGGGAGAACTTAGACAAACAACTTCAGTTTCCTGCTGTTTCTTCAGTTAAAAATGGGGGCAAAAATAACACCTCCTTCAAAGATCTATTGTGACTATTATGAGTTCCTAGACATGTAGCATTCAGATCAGTGCTGAGCCCATACCAAAGACTCAATAAATGCATGTAATGGCCACTGTCCTGACTGTCTTGGGGAAAGGAGAAAAATTTAAGAGATGATCTCCATCCACATGAAATTTTACTATTATTGGGGAAGAGAGAGAAAACGCAGGTAATATACAAAGAATATGTCAATAAAAGCAAACTACTTTTGCAATTATTGTCATATTTAGTCTTCCATATAAATATTTACACAGATACCTAGAAGATGCAAATCCAAAACCATCTCTTTCTAATGAACGATTTCAATCTAATTAATTGTCTATTATGGATTAACCATCTTTAAGGCATATGGGAAACTTTAAGTATCCTCAACACTTTCCTCTCTCTTATTTCTGTATCTAATCAAAATAATGGAATTGTGCCATTCTTATCCCAGTCGTTGATTTAATCACTTCCTGTCCATTCCCATTGCCATAGCATCATTTCTCACCAGGGCTGTGTCATCTACTCCTCTCTCTGCTCCAGTTTCTGCTCTTCATGGTCATCTGAATAATAGCACCTCCAAATTACCCTCCTTTAAAAATTTTTTCATGATTGATAAATTTTTAGCTTGGCTTACAAGCTATGTAGCTGTCTGACTCCAAGCTTCTACTTCAAAGTCACCCTCTTGCCCATCATCTTAATACAACCTATGACAGCTACACTGACCCTCTCCCTCTTCCCTCAGTAGGCCAGCCCCCAGAGTGGTTCCACACCTTTGTACATGTCATCCCATTTCCATATGCGACAAATGCCTATTCGCCTGCAGAAGATTCAGTCCAAGTGACTTCTTTGCAATGCAAGGCTTTTCCAACCCTCCGGTGGCTAGTTCAGTTTCCTCATCTTCTTGCCGTTTTTGGGTCTCCCTTGTTTACATAATGTGTGAAAAAACCATTAATGTCATGTCACAATTACCTAATATTAAACTTGTCACAGAGAATTGCAGCAAAAAGCTTTCAATTATGATTATGACATGATTATTGCTGTTGTATAGAAGAGTGCCCCAACCCTGAACCTACCACAGATGAGATACAGAGGTGGCAGAATAAACGTTTTTGAATGAATAAATGAAGCAATCTAAAGTATTTCCCTGTAAAAGGCATAAAATTGGATTTTTAAAATGCTTTGCACAGTGAAAGGGGTGGAGATAATATTTATACCAAAAACATTGGCTAACACACTTACGATAGTTAAATATTAAACCCAGGAAGAAAGCCAAAAGTTAAAAGACAAGCAACCTCATTGTCTAATAAAAGAAAGTTTGTCACATAATTAAGAAAAAAGAACTCTTTTCCTAGTAAACATTTCCTAAAGGAGTTTTCTATGTGAATATTACATAAGAAGCATTAATTAATGTGGATTTTTCTTCTGCAGTGTAAGAAAAGCACAAACATTCTTTCTTTGGATATTTTAAATCAATCTTCAGTGAAGTAAAATCATAAGCAGTGGCCCATTCCAGGCAGAAGCAGTGAGTGCAAGAAGGGAGACTCCCTGGGGTTAGAAAGGAGGAAAAGCAAGGGAAGCCAGAAGGCAGGGACCATCAAGTCCTGCCCCAGAGCTTCAGTGTGGCTGCTGTGGGTGTGGTGTTGGGACAAGAGACTGCCTCACGGAGGTCCTCCCCCAGCTGGAACTGACAGCTGAAGGAATGCAGAGCAGGGGTCAGGAGGCGACCTCAGCAACATGTCTTGAACAATAATTAAAGTTATATATGGTTCAAGATGGATTTGGGACTCTTTTCAGTGACATTACTTGATGTCTTCAGAACTAAAGATTAAAATGAGCCAAAGCCATAGGTACTACTGGGATACCTCAGTAATGAGATAATCCAGCTCTGTCAAGATAATCTACAGGGAATGGATAGATTTTATCAGACTCTGGACACCACCTTCAGGTGGCCCCTCCTGCCTTCCTCAGCACAGGCTGCAGGGGCCACTCTCCAGGGGTCTTGCACCATGTAACCATGTGCACATCCCATATTGTTCCTGTCTCTCTCAGGACACACCAAGATTTCTTCCACTTCATTCCCCAACACACTGCCTGACACACAGTGATCAACCATTAAATGTTACAGCAGGAAGGAAGGGCGCTTGGGGATTACCTCAAGTGATTAAAGAGCACCACTGTGGAAGATGTGTTTATGGGCAAAGGTTACAACACTCCTGGTATTTGAGTTGGTTAGGTGGGTACATTGAAACAGCTGGCAAAGGTTATTAGGGCAATGTGGGCATTAACAATACAGATTTGAAAATTATCTACCATGAAGTAGAAGCTGAAACCCTGAGAGAAGATGAATTGTCCCTTACATTGCCCCCAATGACCAATTAATTACCCTTTGATGAAGATCTTCCATCTCTTCTGCGCCTCATTTGCAACCATTACCACAGAACCAGAGTTCCAGTCAAGCTCACTTGAGGAGGGTTCAGGTCCCTCCTTGAGCTCATGTTACTCACCAGCTCAGTTCCTTCTGCTCCAAGAAACCCCGCTTAGCATCTCTGAGTGCATTTTGCTGATCACCCCCTCAGTGGTATGGCTCGGGCCATTTCCCTCAAGGTGGATTCTTGGCTGTTCTTTTAAGACCTGAACTGAAAAGCACAGAAAGGTGTTCTAAACCTAAGAGTCCCATAATCCTGTGCTTTGTATGTGTCTTCCCTACCCAAGCAGAATGTAAAACTCTTAACAGAAGTTTTAGTCTGCTCCATTTTAATCCCTCACTGACTTTAAACATGCTAGTCCTACACACTGAGCCCATTAATGGTTAGGGTGTTAGCGGGAGGGAGACAGCTTATTGTTAAACATCTAAGGTTTCCAGATCATTGTTTCTCTAACAGATGTCAATAAAATCACTTCCACAGCCAGCACTACCCACTTCTCTCCCTCCGTCCTGAAAGCTTTCTGGATAGTGATTGTACCTTCTCCTTTATGGTTCTAGCTCTGATCATGATTCTCTGCACTTTTCTTGACGACTTTCAGCTTCAACATAGATTGACTCTAGCTCATAGCTAGTAGGTTACTTCAGCCTTATACAGCCTTCAAGTCTGAAGCTGCCAATGGGCAAGTCTAAATATCATCACTTAGCTCTATTAACTAACCTGTCTATTTTGGGAAAAAAACATTGCAGCAAGTCCTGCCACCATATCCAGCCGTTTCCCTCTCAAGCAGTGAATCTGCTCCTCTCTCCTCAGTCAGGTGGATCAAGCCTCCACCATCATTGCAGCTCTTGGAGAGGTTTTCCTTTTGGTGTATGAAAGGAGTAGTGGCACTTTGCAGTGTCATGGAGAAGATGAAAAGACATAAGTAGCAAAGGCCAAGTTCAAAGCGTGTGCTCTCTAATGCAAGCTTCTCCCTCTCTCCCTCCCTTTTTCTCTAAGAATGAGAAGCTAATTATTCCCCAAACAGCCATTCTAACTTTAAGCACCTTTGGCTGTTCTAGAAACCTCATCCTTTTATGAATCAAAATTTGTCTTCCAGAGTTCCTACCCCATAGCCCTGGAGCAGCTTCTTTGGAGCAGTGAGAGTAAGGACGATCTTCTTTCCATCAGGTCAGCCTGCCGTCACTCCTCAGACAATTCAGAGCCCCTCGAATATTTTCTTCTCCAGCCTGAGCCCCACACCTCCACACACACATACCTTGGCTCCTCCTGCTCTTCAAGCCTGTAATGTAATGGCCATGTTAGTCTTCTTTCACCTAAATATTCCACTGCCCTATGTAATACCCAGTAACTCCTGCCAGAACACCAGTCCTGTTCAAAATTCCCAGGATTACAACATGAACAAATTCTGGGATCAACAATTTTTCCTGCTCCAAAATGGCTGAAAAACAAATCTCCCCTATTGTTTTACTTACAAATCAAACTCCACAAGGGATGGGAAGAAAAAGAAAAAGAAAAAAAAATAAAACAAACTCCAAGGACTGCAAGAAATGGTAATGACAAGTGAATGGGGATTTTTTTGAAAGAGTCTTGAATCCTGAGGGCTTGTCTTGTTCTTTTAACTAGAAAGTTTGAGTCTTGATCCATTAATCCAGAGCTAATAAATGTCTGGTGGCAATTTGCCAGTTTGAACTCACAAGTGCAAGCTTATTCATTATTAGGAAGTAGCGATGTCTGCGGGGAAATGCTTGCAAACAGGATTAGCAGAGAGAGGGGAGGGCAAAGCCTTTGGTGAAAAATGTGCCCATTGCTAATCAATGGCCAACAGTTTCTTGCTGCAACGAGTTGCAAAAAGCAATCGGAGCTCGGTGATCGTTACGCACATTATTTGCCAGAGCAGGAAGTGGACTTTGTGCACTGGCTGAGTCAGGATTTCCAAAACTTTTCCACTAAGTATCCCTGACAACAATAGCAAGTGAGCTGGCACTCCCTGGGTGTTTCAAAATAGAATCAAAAGGTGGTTGAAGCCTCCTGTCCATGCTTTAGTATTTAAGTAACTGCAGCCTCTTGTTCGACAGCACTTTCTCTTTTATATAAAAGACTGGAAAGAATGGAAAGAACAAGTTTCCCCTCTCCACCTAATTCCCATAGCCCACCCACCATGACCCTCCAGAGCTTCATGTCCTCCAGTTGGAGGAACTATAGCCCCACGAGCCTCAGTGAGACTGTCTTGGAGGTCTCAAAGATTACTTCATTGACTTTCCTTCTGATTTATGGTTTTGTTGATTCCAGAGCAAATTGTACCAGTAAGGGTATAGCACTTTGAGATTTTAGTACAAAACAGACAAGCAGTTTGGATCTTGGCTCCATATCCATTTAATGTCTGACTTGAGGCTGCGTAACTTCTCCAAGCATTGGTTTCCTCATCTGAACAGGGGTATCTAAGTCAGATACTGTGTGTTAAGCACTCAGCCCCTTAGTTCATCATGAATGTTTGTGTCATGAAACTGGTGGTGTTCCCAGAATTACAGGTTCCACAAAGCCCTGCCCTTGTGAGCTGAACAGAACCCTGGGAGGGGAGTCTAAAGATCTGTGTCTTCCTGTTTTGATACTATTAGTTAGGGAGATCCCACTGCATCCTCACCTATGGAGTTGGGTATCTGACACCTGCTTTAGATTTCCCAATATCATAGATATTTGAGAGTATTTGGTAAAAATTGCACACTGATATAAGATAAAATCCACCTTCTCCTTTTACAGCTTTCCAGATTAACTACTTAAGGGGCTTTGGAATCCAGGAGAAATGAGGAAAAGATGTGAGAAGGCTATAATCTGAACAAAGGAGATGACTCTGCCAACCATGAGCCTCTTCTACTCAACAGCATAAATAACAATGATAACAAATGACAATATTGAGCCCACCGTATATTAGACACTAGTTCAATGCTACAGCCTCTTATCGAATTCTTACAGGCTATGTACAATGATTATGCTCGGTTTATAATCAAAGAATTAAATTCAGAGAGAATATGACATTTGTCCAGTCTGGTAAAGCTGGAAGTTGAACCAAATCTGGTTATCTAACCATTAAGCTCTGCTATCCTAACTTCAAATGGGTCAATGATCTGCTTTTTACTAACCTAGAATAAAGGAACCTATTCAGAATTTTTCTCATGAGGACGTTTAAGATTCCTCACTGTTCCTGGCTACACTTAACCAAGTACAGGCCAATGGTATGATTTCAGAGTTAGTAACTAATGATGTCAGAGAAGGCATGAGACTGACATTCCAGGCCACGCCTTTCCTGCTGAGGGGCCAGCAGGTCTAAGATGCTGTGAGGCTGGAGTTAAAATGACTAGGATTTGAATTCAAGTTGGACTGAAAACCAACTGTGCAAACTACTTAATGTCTCTGAGAAGATACATATAATTCTATCAGAAATGAAATGAAAATTATAATCTCTACTTTGCAAAGACTTCTGGAGAAAATAGCAGACATGGTATAACGCATCTAGTATGTAAAAGGTGGCTAAGAGTTATAGACATTATTATTCATTATTTTTATAATGATGTAAAACACTTTTAAGCAAAATAAATTGTCAGATGTCACATCATATGAAACTTTAAATCTGGCATTTCCTTGCAAAGCTCTCCAAACATTAACCATATATGTATAACTGTTCAATAATTGATGTCAGTTCATAAATCCTCTCCATCTAAAAGATTTTACATCGTTCTGATCAAAAGCTGTCCTGAAGTGGTTAAATTGTGATAGAGAGAAGGAATCCATGTGGGTTAGCAGAGCAATCTCTGGGGAGCATTAAAATGATTCTTGAATAATTTTCAAACCTAATTGTGTTTGCACTTCCTACTGCTGTAAAGCCAAATCAAAATTCATTGGCAAACAAGCAGAGTTCATTGGCAAACAAGAAGAGTGCCAGAATCTATGATTTATCATGAGAAATTTCGCCAAAAAAGGAACACAGGTTTAAGAGATTCGTGATCAAAATTTCTGATGATTTGTGGGTTTCTGCTGGGAAAGGGAGACCAAGAAGAGTTAATCACTGGGTCTCACGGACTGAAGCTTATGAGATCCTAGTAGCAGGCATGCATTTGACCAGGAGAAAGCCCTAGAACTGAAGACACAAAAAACCTGGTATGAACCCCTCCTGAAATTCTGCAGGACATGTTGGCTCCTACTCCCCCAGAGGGTGCTGGAAACCAGGAAGAAGGACTAATTGAAGGAAGAGCCCCAGGGTTCCTGGTCTGTGCTCTCTGCCCTCTGTCATTTTTGCACCACAGCTCCCTGGAAGAGCCAAAAGAGTGAACGAGCAGCTGGGAGGCCGAGGGGCCACTCCGACTGAGGCCTGGGTATACCTTGATGGACAAGTTCTCTGTGGGTTAGACTAGTCGTTAGCCAATTTAGCCAAAGCAAAGGCTAGACTGGCACTTCTCAAAGGTCCATACCCCCTTACCAATACATGCTGCTCCCAGAAAGGCACTATACGTATAGAAGTTAAGACCTCAGACTTCAGCCAGGCTAGTTCTTTGCTGGGTCATCTAAGATATGTTACTGTTATGATTTGAATGTGAGGTGTCCCCCAAAAGCTCACATGTGACAATCTGGGAAGGTTGAGGTGAAATGAGTTATAAAAGCCTTAAGGCTATCAGTGAGTTAATCCCATTTCAGGGATTAACTGGCAACTGTAGGCTGGTAGGGTGTGGCCAACGGAGGTGGGTCCTTGGGGGCGTGCCTTTGGGGTATACATATATATTTTGTAGGTGGCATGGAGTTTCTCTCTGCTCTGCTTCTGATGTGGTACCTTGAGCTCTCTGCTTCCTGGAGCCATGCCTGCTGCTAGGTCGTTCAGCCTCACCTAGAGCCCTGAGGAATGGAGCCAGCTTGCTCCAGACTAAGACCTCTGAAACTGTGAGTCCTTAGATAAACTTTTCCTCCTAAAATTGTTCTTCTCAGGTCCTTGAGTCATAACAACAAATAGCTAAAATAGTTACCTAACCTCTCTTAGAAACTAATCACTTAGTTTCTCCATCTGAAAAGTGGAATGAACCATAGCGGTGTCCATCTCATGTGGTTGTGATGACAATGTGACTAGAGGTAGAACAGTTAGAAGATGCTGGCTTTTGATAAGTCCTCATCTCACATCGTTATTATGGTAAAGAGTGGACTTTGTCATACTGTGACATAGCTTGCTTAAAGTCTACTATGTGCTTCCAGATTCTCATTCAAATCACATGATTACCCAGGGATGTCTGGCAGGTACCATTTATTTCCTCTTTACAGATGGAGCAACTGTGACTTGGAGAGATTTAAGGGGGTTATCCCAAGGCCGTGGGCCTAATGACTGTCAAAGGGGGGATTTGAATCAGAGTTCGGGTTCAGAGTTAGAGATCTTCTGTTTACATAGAACTCAACTTAGAATTTTGGCTTAAATTTGTAATTAAACTGATACTTTTATGCTCCCCTTGCATCTCCTTTGTATCCAGCTGAGGACCCTTCAGGGAGGGTGCAGGCTCACAGGCCTGCCCTCAGCTGATGGGAACAGCCTTCCCAGGAGCCAGAATTCACACTTTTTCCATTTGATCTTTTGAGTTTGAGATGCTTCATAATCACAAGGGACAGGACCAAAGACAGCAGGGAACCTCAGGTGAACCACTTGAAAACAAATGCCGGTGCAGATCAGAACCAGCACGCGTGGAGACTCACAATTCACAATTCCATGTGTCAAGACAATCGGCCCTGCAACGCTCTCTCCAGTGAACAGCATTCTATCTGTACCACCAACGAGACTTCACATACCCCAAAGGCAGGCTAATCACACATTTTTAATTGGCCAATGACAGGATAATCTCAGAGGTGAAGAATCACTTATGTATGGTTGGGGAATGTTACCCCAGCAGGTTGGGATGAGGCGGATCCAAACAGCACAGGTCAAAAAAGAACTGAGGGCAGCTGGCAGGTGATTATTCACAGAAACTCTTGATTTAGACAGGAGGAAGTCACGTGAAAGGGAAGATAGAAAAGGAGGAACTAAAAAAGCATTTGGTCCTTGAGTTCTCTGACGAGGAGCAGATGGACGTAATCGATTACTTAAATAATTCAGAAGGGAGAAAAGGCTGCTCTTCACCTGAATTATCCAGATAAGTTTTAAAGATATAGTTTGAGTGAGGATTTTCTGTTAATCCAAATGATCTGCTTACATTTCCCCGGTTCATCAAATAACACAGTTCCCTGCGAGCAGGCGGGGCTTCCAGGCCACAGCCAGAGACGTCAAGGCTTCTCTTACATTTGTACCTCAGCAAAGAACTGGTTTCAGGCCGATTTCTTTTTTCTCTTTTGTGTCCTGGTAAGCTTTTCCTCTGGAAATAAACTGGGCTGGCTGTTCCTTTGATCCCTTTGTGAGACTCTATCTCGTTCATCAAGCTTTGGCACCTGACCTGTTACAAGGGTATAGAAAATAGTACAATTTGAGCATTTCAAAGTGCTGGTTCTCTATTTTTAAAAAAGGGATATTTGACAGCCACCTTTAGATCCAACTTGCTTATCAGGGTTGCGTTTTAACAAATTTTTTGTGAAAGTATACTATTTATTTGCCAAAATTGGAAAAAAAATGAACAATAGTGTATTCGTATCCCATTGAATATGGCTTGAAACATCCAAATCTCCAGCACAGATTGACAGAAAGAGAGTATCATCATATCAGTGTCGCATCAGAAAATGGCACAGGCCTGAGCTTTCACAGCCCACAATAAAGATGACCACAGCAGCTAGGGCGAGAGCTCAGGGTCACCTCCAGCTCAGAGGAACAGAGTCACTTCCCCTACCCTTCCCTTGTGTGGGTAGATGAGAAGTGGCACAGAAGTAGCCCTGGCCAGACCACTTGTGGCTCCATCTTCATCAAGAAGCTTTCACAGATTACGGGAAATGACTGCTAACTGGATGAATAAATAACACCTCTAGAGGCGGAGGTCCTAGGATGACTCAGAGCTGCCTCTCCTTGGACTTTCCCCCACAATTCAGTGGCAAGAGTGACCTCTCCCTTCACGAGATGCTCACCGCAACCCTTCATTTTTTCACCAGACAGTCCTGTAACTTCAGGCAACAAGAAATAACAAACATCAAACTCACCAGTTGCATTGAATGTTTTACTATGATAAAATAAAAGAACAAGCAACAAAGCCATTTTTCTTTGCTGAAAGTGTTTTTGTTGATTCTAATCAGCTATCATTTAAATGGTACTGATGGTACTCATTTAAGAACACTCCAGTACTTTTCCTGCAACATTTTGTTTTGTGCTTTTGAACCCTTCCTGCTTGAACTTGCACGAAGCACTTGGAAACCAGTCCAGACCTTTCCTGCAAATCCACACTGCCACTCACTCTTGACAGCCACACTTGTGCTTCCATTTGCTTGTGCTTCTGATTATAACTCAATATGTTTTCATTCAGGTTGTAGAGTGCCCCTTTTTAGCCTCTAGCTGCTGGATGACACCATCTGTGATTGCCAAGGAAATTAAATTAAATTAAGTCAAAATTCAATCAACAGAAGATTGTTGCCTCTATGACTTTACTTGGAAGCTTGAGAGCATAAGCGTCTAAATGCCTCTCTAGACAGAAGCAGGCTAGCTCGGCCCAGCAACAGTGGCCCGTGGTGTAGGGCTGCCCCAGAGCCCATGCCAGCACCCCACCCTCTTGGTCCCGTCTCACATGGCCTGCAGCAGCTAGGAGGCAAATTGTTTTGTCTCTGCAGTCTCTGCTTGTTTGTTTCTTACTGAAAAGAAAAACTTTAGGTTTATGCAAAAGAAGGTTATGAATTTGCACAATATCTTCTATACTCTATCAAAATCAATTCTGGATGAATTAAAGGATCTTATTTTACAAATAAAAACTAAACCATACAAGTGTATTTGTTTAAAAAGTAAACATTAATCTCAGGAATTTGTAAGCATTAAAAGAGCTAAGAAAAATTGGTACAGTTGAAAATACAAAAATTTTTAAAGTTCTATCAAATAACATTATATACAAAATGCAAATTTAAATGACAAATTAGGGGGAAATGTTTATAACATGACAGGCGATGTACCTTAATGTACATACAAACACAAACACGTGTGCATGAGTATATATATATAGAGAGAGAGACATAATAAATCAGTAAAAAATCCAATTTTTGATCAAAAGGCATTAATAGTAATTATGAAACCACAGAAATACAAATGGCCAAAGATCTTTTCAAATTCACCTATTTTATTAAAAATCCAACACATGATAGACGTACACACATCACAAAAAGTGAGAAACTTTATGTGGCAAACTAACAAAGATTCAAAGATTATTGAGAATTTAGTGACAAATAAGTAAAATAAGAACTCTCATGCACTGCACATTATTAAAATAGAAAATTTCATGCCATACCATGCTACCATCTTCCTAGAACCTAACTTGGCAATATGAGTGGAATCTTAACATGTCTGGGGAAAAATTTAACCTTACAAAATAACCATGGGGGAAGGGGGCAGTGGAGAGACAGAGGGATGGAAGAGGACGGGAAGATAGGGCAGGATCTAGGGAGACGATCAATAATGTAGCATACTCTTTACCCCATGAGAAGTCAAATAATATGTATGATATCATTTAATTCTGGAAAATTCACAATCTTATACACATATATAATATATATATATATATATATATATATATATATACACACACACACACAATTATATTTGTTATAGGGGCATAATATAGAAGAATGGGTGATGTGGGGGTAAATGTGTAGAATCAAATGCATATCTTATTGCTACTTTATATGCACTTATGATTGTACAACAATTCAACTCCTTAATTTTATATATAAATAAATAAATAAATAAATAAAAGAAATAACCACATAAAGCTAGAGTAAAACCTAAGATAGGATGAGAGTTGGTCAAGTTTGATCCACCAAATCTAAAGTAACACATAAGCTGTGGGAACTGTAGCTATGAAGGGGGTTGGGGGGAGAAAGGGAGGGAGGAGATGGAGGGGAAAGGGGGCGCTCAATACTGTAGAGTACAGTTGACTCCCAAATATACCCAGGCAGGTGTACAGTCTAGGAATTTCAATGTTTAAATTACGTGTATATGCTCATTCATCTCTGTAACCTGGGGGCATTACAGAAGAATCACAAGATTGGGGAGTAGGTGAAGGGGGCAGATCCTGGACAAGGATTGGGTTTAAGCAACTCTGTTAATATGAATCCCTTCACTGTATAAGATGATGTGAACCAATTAAAAAAAGAAATAACCACAGATATGCAAAAAAATTCTGTGAAAGACTACTTTTTGCAGCTTCTTTTATGACATCAAAAAATTGGAAATAACATGTCAATCTGACTATATAAATCATATTATAAAATGAAATATACTTATTAAGAATATATACATACATGAAGAAATGTTTACTGTACAATACCATTAAAATCAGCGTGAAAATCATGTATGTTGAATGTACATATTTATGCTTAAATGTTTTAATTCATATTTTCATTTAATATATAAAATGTTTCAATATTGCACATTGCATATGTCATATATTCATAAATACATATAAAATCACAAAGAGAGACTGAGAAAGAAAGAATTAACAAAAATGAGGACAATAATTATTACAGAACAGTGGGAACATTTGCCATTTCTATTGCCTGTACATTTCTGTGCTGTTCAAAAAATTATAAAATAAAACAGTGCTAATTTATCATTTAAAAAGTAATAAATGTTACTACTACTATTACTAAATAATAGTAATAATAATGTGCTTTTACCGTATCTCCCAAATGGCAGAGGTCTCATTCTTGCTTGCCGTATAGTGAGGTATATTTCATTACCATTTCCCATAACCCTGTTATAATTATCTTCTTAACCAGTTCATAACAGGAAGTGCAAGGACTCACAGTAAGGCAAAATACCAGTAAAAATTTCCCAAGGGAAAGAGCTAAGTGGTCAAGCCAGGAAATGTGGTTTGCATTACCATATGTGGCTTCACAGCTTGTCCCCCAGTCCTGGCCCCCCACCTCTCCTCTAAGCCCATCCTCCATCCCCCACCAACTTTTCATCTAAATAAACTCCCTCAAATTTGGAAAGGAGGCGTTGCACTCCGTTACCTGTTCACACTTAGTCATTTGGACTGGAGGTGCACATGGGTGTGCTCCATGCACCATATTCAGAAAGTTTTGTTCCAAAAAAAAACAAGAGAGAATTAATCGTTTTGAATTCTTCTTGGCACAGCCGTCAAAGAGAGAGCTGTCCTATTTACTGAGCACTCCTGATGTGCCATCGTTTTGCAAAGGGCTTCATGCATTTTACCTTGTTTTTTATGCTTAAAACAACTCTGCAAGGTAAGAATAAATAGTCCCATTTTACAGGTAAACCACTTGAGGCCCCTGAAGGAAGAGAAATCTGACTAGTTTTCCACAGTTAGAAATCTAAATTTTAGTCAAAGCCAGTGTCTACTTTCTAAGCCAATGCACTCCATTATCTCCAAATAAGATGAGAAATTATGCTTTTAAAGCCACCCCAGCTCCAAAACCTCCCATTGTGTTGGTATTTAGAGAGGAGGCCCACTGATTTTCATCTTTCTCCCACTTTTCCAGCAAATTGTTACACATGGTCACATATGTCTTTGCTTTTCCAACCTCCCGTCCCCTGATACCTAAACCTCAGCAATAGAAACCCACCCACATGCTACACACCCAAAAGAAACTGCAAACTTCACAACATTCTGGCAGATGAGTTTTGTTATTCTTCATTCTCTTCTTGCATGACTCATCCCTCCAAGATAACAGCTCTATACCAAGTGATTTTCTACATTCTTTTATAGACTCATTTAATTCTCCTAAAATGACTCTCTGAAGTGAGACACTATGACTATACCCATTTCACAGACAAGATGATTGAGACCTGGGGATTAAATAACCTGCCAAAGTGGCAGGCATGAGTTTGAACCCAGAGAGACTTACACTAGAGTTTATGCTCCATCCCACCGCACTGCACCAACTCTCAAAACAAAGCAAGCATCTTGAAATAGCACCCTGCAAAAGCTGGAGTGATTATTTTCATATTATTTACAACAATACCACTTAAAGATGTGTGTGGTAAATTTGGAGCAGTTCCAGAGATACATAATGAAAATTATTAATGTTTGGAAAATGGAACATATGAGGAAAGGTTAAAAGAAGTAGAATGTTTTAGCCCCAACAAGAGAAGTCTGAAGGGGAAGTTAACAACTCTTAAAAAGAATGAAGGATTATTTTGGAGACAATAGTAATCAGGGTTTATTCCCACTTTACAGAGAAAAATGTTAAATACAACCAGCTTAAATTGCAGCAGGGGGAAATTAAACCAGCTTTCAGAAAGAATTTCCATTAGTAGCATTCTGTCAATTATGAATTTTATTTTAACCAGGCCCCTTTATTTTGCCATTCAAACATTATTCCTAATGAGCTCAAGAACTCCCTTTTGAATCACCAGTAATCAAATGGTATTCAGGATAGTATTCTCTTCAAATGTTATGTTTGTACTCCTGCTTATTTGACAATCAGACATCATATCCAGCTAATATGACTGTCAAGTGAGCGTATGTGATTAGTCAGACCATCCAATTCCCTCGCCTGTCTCTTAGACAGCATTTACATGATATAAAATCTGGGGTAAACGAAGCATCACTTTCTTGAGATCTCTGTGAATAAAACTAGATGCCAGTTTCTATGGGCATTTTTGTTAAAATCTGGCCCAGAAGCAAGGAGGTGAATGGCTTTGACCTCTTGTGGTTCCTTCCTGCTTGATGACTCTGTAACCTTTCCATTTGGTTATCCATCTCAACAAAGCTTCATTATTAGAACCCATGGTCTCTTCACAACTGGGAAAAATAAAACACAGGAATAGTACAGGTAAGAATTATTGATGGGTGAGAAAAATCAGGTTCCAGGCTAATTTAAAAAGATCTTACTCTGTCTTCAGTTCAGATTTTCTCAATGTGTTCCTTGAATCACTTCAGCTTGGAATTATCTCTGGTATGGTACTTGTTAAAACATTAAACAGACTCTTTAACAGGGCCTCCAAACTCTGGAGTATTCTTTCCACAAAATTTTTAAAATTTACACTCAGCTTTAAGGACCAAGTTCTAACAACGTATTTTCACAACTGAGAAAAGTGAGTCCTAAAGGAATCAATATTTGGGCCGGAGTGATGGCTCAGTGGTTGGAGTGCTTACCTGGCAAGCGCAAGGACCCGAGTTTGAGCCCCAGCACCACAAACACAACTGTCAGAGAAACAAAGGCCAGATAGAAAAATAAATATAATTGATTCTCTTTCTTACTCTCTATCTCTTAAAAAAAGAGAAAAAAAATCAATATTCATCCTCCTGGTTACTAGAAATATCAGAATGGGAGTCAGATGTCCAGAATTCCCATGTTAATAAATTTACGTGGATGCACTGAAATTGATGGTTAGAGAATGCCCTGTGGAACATATGCTGGGCATCAAAGCAATGACCAAACTAGCCTATCTCTGAATAATCCCATTCTTCACTATGGAGAAAAATCCCAATGGTCTGTTAGTGAAGATTTGGCAACAAAAATAACTGAGTCTCACCTCCAAGAGGCTCAAATTATAAGGAAATACATTAACTCATCCTAGGGGAATCCAGGAGTGAGGCAGGCGTCTGCAGCAGTTGATCCACATGTTGTTCATCCTGCCATTTGGGGCCAGTTTCATCATCTTTCTACTTTGCCATCCAGATGACCAGATTAAACTGTCGCCATTCTTTGGTGCAGAACTTCTTTTTAAGAGCTCAGAATGAGGCTGGACGGTGGCTCAGTAGTTACAGTGCTTGCCTGGCATGCCCAAGTACACTGGTTCAAACCCAACACCACATACACAAGGAAGTGTCAGAGCAGCAAAAGCCACATGAAAAATTAAATAAAAATTGATTTTTCTTTCTCTCTCTTCAAAAAATTTTTTTAAAACTTCAAAATGATTTCTCTTGTCTTTCGTTGGCTCAAATAAATGGAGGTTTATTCGTTCCTCGGTCAATAACTAAAAATGAGACTAAAACTTATCAGCTGTATTGGACCAAAATATATTGTTGTAGTATGTACATGTATGAATGTGCAACAACAAATCCTTTCAATATGTGCACTATACAATAATGCACCGATAAATTTTTTAAATTACCAACTATAATAAGCAGCTGGTATGGAATGGAGGTGGGTACGCAAACCACAATGTCCACTGCGGTCTTATAGGAGAACAGCTGGAATAACTCCCACACCCTTGCTATGCAGCATTGCTTCACAAAGAAAAATCACTCAGGGATCCTGCCTCACCAGCATTGTCCCCACCCTGACTGTGCGTACAGATGTTCCATTTTCAGAGTATGTTGGCCAGTTTCATTGAGGGTCATGCCCCAACCTATATTCATGACTGCTGACTACTGAGTTATTAACTATTCATCGCAAAAGAGAAGAGCATGTTTCCTTATCTGTGGATATACAGGATCTCACATGAACTCAAAATATACTCATAGGTGCAAAAAAAATGTAATTCTTTGTTATTGTATGTGAACTAATCTTCCCCCAACCCTACAATCTAGAGAAATTAGAAGAACAATTTGAAGTTTAACTAGTTGCTTTAGGTAACCCAGTCATCTCATTTGACTCAATATTTCAAATTTTCCCCACTCTTCTTTTTTTTTTTTAAAGGAGAAGGACAGTGAAAGATAGAGAGACAGAGAGAATCAATTTTTATTGAGTCTTTCACATGACTTTTGTTGCTCTGACACTTAGCTGTATATGTGGGTGCTGGGGTTTGAACCCGGTACTTGTGCATGCTGGGCAAGCGCCATGACCGCCGAGCCACAGCTCCAGCCCCTCCCTACTCTTCTCAAACCAGCATTTAGGTACTCTTTAGGTACACATCATTTCTCCCAACACCCACAGTGACACCGTGTCCCTCACTGTGAAGGACAAGAATTTACTGACACCTCACTCTCTGATTCACACACCTCCTATGATTTCTCTGGATCCAGGAGAAGCGGACTTTCTCCCCAGTCTTCCTGCTGGTATCGACACCCCCATGTCCTGCTCTCCTCCTTTCACAGGGAGTTTACACATTATACCCCCCTGAGCCAACCACAGTAGGCAAGGAGTGTATGAAGGAAGAAATCCAATAAAGGAACACAAGAGATAGCTGCTTCAAAAATATTATGCCTAGCACACAAAATAATATGCTGAATACTCGGGGCAAACTTCACAGCCACTTGGATAAACATGTTCCACTAATGAAAGAGTGAGTAGGTCAAATGTAGCTAAGTATAAAAACATAAAACAAAACCTATCATCCCTGTGAAATATCAAAGCTGAAGAGATATGTCTGTCCCCTTGGAGACTGAGGTTTAAGTGCAAAAGGGTAACGTATCTATGAAATAAAGAAAAGAGACAGGTTTCCAGTAATCCCGACTGTGTCTAGACAGGTGACATCTAAAAGCCGTATTATCCAGAACTGTTTTTGCCATCAATCTGCATGGTGATGGGGCACTGAAGTATCAGTGACACCAGTGCCATTAACACATAAGCAACAGAAAAAAAACACAAACTGGTCCAGAGCCACAGCTGGAGAGATCTTTCCTATCGCAGACAGGGCTCAGTTTCAAAATAGACCTTTTTCTTAGTTAATACTTTCTCTGAAAATTATAAATTAAAACTTAACATAAGATGCTTGTTGTAGTGCATTCAATAGGGTCAAACAGAAATAATTATTTGAGATTTAATCGCTGGTGTTGAAAATGACAATATTATTCTCTTTTTTTTTCTTGCTAATATAATTACATATTTATGTTTTGAGCCTAAAACCACATCCTGTACTTCTACAAAGCATAGTATATAACTTGCTATAAGAAAAAGCAGGTCTTTTAAAATATTTCTAATCATTAAAGAAAGAACCACTGACCTTCTTATAACTCAAGGAGAAAAAATTAAAATTTTAGTTGAGTCTTTAAACAAACATCGTGAACACCTCTATACTAGACCAGCTTCAATGCTAGAAATCAATGCTAATTAGCCAAAGTCAATGCTAATTAAAAATGCATTACAATGGAGGAGGAAGGTAAAGAAGACAGAGGAGGTAGAGAAAGGGATGCCTAGTGGACTGTCAGACCAGCCACCATATGCAAATGAGGTTTTCTGAGCAATAAAGAGGATAGGGGATTTCCTCTGTTGTTCTTTTCTGGTTTTAAATAGGAGATTTTGCGACTGAAAGATTATTTGGAAAGTCAAAGTAGGAGAAAGAGATCTTCAGCTAGGTTTGACTTAGCAAAAGGCAGGTCATATGGAAAAATTGGTCTGTTGAGGCAGCACATAGGAAGAGGTGTCAAAACTGGAATTTGAAGGTTAAATGAGATATTTCCAGGGAGAGAAGGCAGAGGGGAACGGAGAGGGAGGTATTCCAATAGAGGGAAGGGCTTGTGAAAGGCAGGGATGTCCCTCACTGCCTGAAGTATGCAGGTCATCTCACGACACCACAGACATGAAGAAAAAGGGGATGTGGGAGCCTGAAAAATCAGCATGAGCCCCAAATGTCAAAGGCTGCAAAGAGGGGACAAGGAACAAGGACAGAACACTCTACCCAGTGACCTTAGTTAGAACAATGTCAGTGGCTAAGGCCAGAATGCAGAGGGCTTAGTAAACAGGATGTTGAGGCATGAAAAGAATTGAGCTATGATGGGGGAAAATGTTATCCAAAAACTTGAAAACACTGTAGAATAAAAGGAAGAGATTTATCTGTTTTTGCTAGAATTGGGGAACTTGAGCACATGTTAGGCTAAGGGAAGGAGCCACCAAGACACAGTAGAAAAGGGAGATCATTGATACAGCAGGGCTCCAGGTAAAACGGGAAACAGGTCACAGAGGATACTTCATTTGGGTCTAGATGAGACCAAAAAGGAAACCAGAAATGTAGGCGTTCTTGATGAATGTCTCTGACTACTCTTAAATAGAAACCATGGCTCTTGGTTTGCATGTAAAACCATTGCGCAACATACGCAATTTAAGGTAGGTAGTTGGGGTGGTCCACCCATTGAGGATTCCCACAGGGATCACATAGAAAACAGATAGAGCTGTTCAGGAAAATGGAAGCCCTGACTGGAAAAGAAAGATTAGTCCTAGAATATCTTGAGGTCCAAAGGGTATTAGAAGTAGTGAATTTGTACTGACACATACACACAAGTTTGGGGCTCTCTCCCTCCGCATTCAATGACTGGCTGTTCAGCTAGAAGGGTGCAGGAGACATGTCACAAACATAAGCAGAGGTTCCAGGGTGGCATTCAGTGGTAGAGCGCATGTTCAGCAATGCTTGCAGCCTTGAGTTCAATCTCCAGCATTAAACACAACCACCAAAGCATAAGCAGGAGGAAGGTACAGAGATGAGAGAAGTTGTAATAAACAACAGTAACTTTAGGGTGATGTCAAAAGAAATCAGAAGGCTGAAAAACTGGAAAGTTCGAGGAGCAATCACTGTGACAGTGACAGAGAACAGGAAGGGTAGGAGTTTGTGTCTCAGGAAAGAGTATTTGAGCTTGAGATTCCAGGTATGGCACGGTCCCCTGATTTCAGCATATTGCTGTAGATGAGAACTGGGGTGGCATGGAGGAGCGCAAGGAATTGGGAATAGGATGCTAAATGCTTTGTCTATATGATGCAAGAATTCACTCCGGTGATGACAGAAGTTGGACAGGAGAAAAGTCTCCAGGTCACTCACATGGGTACACATCAGAGGTGGAGGAGGTAATGTCAACAGGACATGGAGAGGATCAACACAATCTTTTGGGAACAAAGAGAAATAGAATCAATGAGGCTATGGGAAGTGCATGATGCCATAGGAGGGGAGAAAAGCAGTCTCATTTAGAGCAATTCAAACTCGATTACAGTGATGAGAAATATGGCTTTTGTAGGGCCAGGGGCACCATGAAAAGAGACTGAGATACCAGAGACACAGTGCAAAAGATGGAGAGGAATACTCAGGTGAGGTTAGAAGTCAGGGAAGAGGATGCCCCAGAAAAAGATGGAGGCAGAAGATCGGGGGAAGTTTGGTGAAGAGAGTCAGAATCTCTATGGTACTCAAGTTCTTAGTCTCAATTGAAGTAGCTAAACTCAACATTTTCAGTTTCTGGGTGTTACTGTTAGGGCCCAGAAAAGGTTAAGAACCAGGGGGCTGCGGGACCTGGTCCTGCAGCTGCTCCCCACACCAGTCCTGTGCAGCAACTGCCCAAGGGACCAAGGTAATAGCTAACCAGGGCATATTCACTGCTGTGTCCAATTATATTAAGGTTAGCTGTTACCAGTAAGTATCATGCAACTTCTTTTTCTTATTTAACTCCGGCATGTTGGTAAATTTTCTGCTGAATTGTAGTTTATCTTTCCAGACTTTAGTGTAGACTCTATAAAAACTGTGATTGGTTTTACTGACCAGTTTAGTTAGGTTACAACCCGGCTAGTAGTTCCTCCGATTTGTGATCTAGGAAGGAAATAAATTTTAGATGTCAATTTTTCCTCTTCCACTGTCTGCTTATGGTTAAGTGACCCAGATAACTTGGGCCACTAATATTCATATCTTATGTGGAATGGCATCTAGGGATTTGGTCCACAGTTAAATAGTTATTAGAACTGGCACTACAAGAATCTGTCATCTTAATTTCCCTGCCTGTACCTACGTACATTTTAACCATTTTTTCCACTTGTGAACTAAATGTTTTCCATGGGTTTTCGTTCATAGCTTTATGGTTAACCATCTCAATTACAATAAGACCAGATATTTATAGACTTCCTTGTTCTCTTCATTAATTTGATCTTTAGTCCTTTAAACCTATCTGTTACAACCATCACAGTAACCCAGAGAATATATCATTTACCCACCTGTGTAATGACTAGATAAAAATTTCCACCATTATTATCTTTGTCTTTGTTTATGTTTCTTAGCATATCATCTTCCACATACACATTTTGGGGAAAAAAATGAAATCAAGAGAAGTTTTGTCCTTCATTTTTTCCATATTTACAACTTTAATGAATTTTTCTGTCTGTTGGAAGGTATAACCAGTGCTGCTAACAGAGGTGGCTTTATGTACATAAAATATGTACTGACTGTGGTAGATGAAGAGTTAGATTAAAGGGCTGGAGCAGCGGTGGCTTACCTGTTATGCCACTTGCCTGGCATCCACTTTCAAACCCCAGCACCACGTACACAGCGAAGTGTCTGAGCAACAAAGGACACATGAAAAACTAAAATCAAAATTGATTCTGTCTTCAAATCTCTCTCTCTCTCTCTTTCTCTCCACTGTCCCTCTCTCTTTAAAAAAAAAAAATATGAAAGAGTTAAATTAAAGAGCCAGTCAGCAATCTAGTCCAAGAGGAGAAACTCCAAGGTCTCCCAACTTTCCAAGGTAAGGAGAAGTAAGCTCTGCTCACCGTTCTGTTTTTGTTTTTTGGTTTGTTTGTTTTGCTTTTCTCAGGGCAAACTATAGGAAAACCCCAGCAAAACTGGGAGGAACTGGTCATCCCATCTCAAGAGCCCTATCCACTATTCTCAATCTCTGCCTTTCTCTAAACAATTAAGGTGCTTACCCTGGACCAAGTGTTCCAGGCTCCCAAATATGAAATTTCTACCCCCAGAAAAACTGCTGGGAAAGAAATAATGAAACGTGAACAGGAGGGAAGGACACAGGGAGGGAAATAAGGAATTGAGTAGGGAAGGAAGTGGAAGCAGGGATGGAGGAGCAAAGAAAAAGAAGAAGAGGGATAAGAAAACAAAATATGGAAATAAAAGAATGAAAGGACAGATGTTTAGAAAGAAATTTAGATCTTGATTCCAAGTATGAAATGCATTTATCTATCTTTGTAGACTTAATCCTAATTTTAATGATGAGAATTTTATGCAAAATTCTTAAATCCTGCCCCTCCTCAATAAAGACTCAGGTTGACCAATTTAAAAATACATGGGATTTTGAGAGAGAAAATGTGTAAGATCTTGATAGGTTCACAGATCAGAAATCAGCCACACCCCCTAAAAACTCTTCACTGAGCAGACGGGCAATCCCTAGAAGACTGCAAGTCCCCAGGGCTCTCTCTGCTCATCTGGGTGAGTGGTTTGTGGTTTGTGTTGCTGTTTTCTGATCATCATCTTAATGTCCAGTTCTTTGGACAAAAAATTTGGGACTTAGATGGGTGCTCTTACCTGGAGTCAGGATGGGAGGCTATGATCACATAGCCTCTGTTCAGAGGTGTTGGGCAATGGCTGTGGCCAGCTATTAGTGCAACCCTGAAGGGGTTAAGTACAAATGTATATGAAAAGAAAATCCTGACTCTCTATCCACAGCTTTGAAAAGTTAATTAGTAGTGTCTATATAGTTTCTATGAGAACATTATTCCTATGCTTCAATAAAATTGAGTTTCTAAAATATTTAAGAATATGCAAATTCACTTCAGGCATATTATTTATAACAGGTAAATTGTAAAACAAACTCATTTAAAACAAACAATAATTTGAATTACTTATGATTATAACCAAATTTAACTAATTCAGTATTAAATATCTCTCCAAAAATCACTAGCTTTGTTAACTCACAGAAACAAGTGCGATCACATCCATGATAACGCCCATGTCACTGGCACTAGCTTCCAACTTGTCATGAAATCTTGCCTCCTTGCAAGTGACTCCTGGGTTTTACTGGAATCCCATGGATTCTCCTAAGATTCAGTCGACTTCTTCTCCTAATCACGCTGCTTCTGTTGGCAACAGCTGATACTCATGAGGACCAAAGAGCCACTGGGATTTTCCCTCCTATGTGTGATGTTTTACAACAGTCACACTTTCTGAGATATGCATTGCTAGGCAATTTCATTGTTGTTGGAACATTATAAAGTAGATTGAATACAACCTAGACAGAGTACACCATGACCTGAGCTAAAGGGTACAGCCTGTGGTTCTTAAGCTACAGACCTGTGCCACAAGTTACTTACTGAACATTGTGGGCAATTGTAACACAACAAGCATTTTCATATCTAAACATAGAAAAGAAGTAGTAAAAATGACATAAAAGAGTTTTTAAATAGTGTGTTTGCCATAAATGGAGCTTGTTCTGGATGAATCAGTGAGTGGTGAGTAAATGTGAAATTCTAGGATGTTACCATACAAGACTGTTGACTTTGCCTTATAAACTTTTTATTCCTTAAAACTTTTTGACTCCTGTAATAATAACATTTAGCTTAAAACACAAACATGTTGTATAGCTATACAAAAGTACTTTCCTTCTTTTTTTATTTTATTCAGAAATTTATTTGTTGAACAAACAAGCTTCTAATGAAATAATATAATATATATATAGATTCTGAAAATTAGATTTGCCCCCAAGAGCCCCCCCAGTTACCCACCCTTATCCCTCCCCCCTCCTTCCCAATACATCTGTACAAATGCCTTAGGTTGTATGACATTACACCTTCTTTATATACTTATTCTATAAACTTTTTTCTAGTGTTTTTCCCTTTTAAACTTTCTTGCTAAGAACCAATTAAACTTTGTTATTAAAAACTAAAAGACATGAACACACATTAGTGTGGGCCTAGACAGGGTCAGTATCTTCTGTATCACTGTCTTCCGTATCTTGCCCCACTAGAAGGTCTTCAGGGCAAGAACACACAAGGAGCTCGCATCTCTATAGTAACTATCCTTTCTGGAACACCCCAGAAGGACCTGCCAGAGCCTCTTCTCAGAGTGGTGTCACTCTTTTCAGAAATATGTCCTTGGTAGTTTGCTTGGTCAGTTTCCTACTGCCATCATAGATTTGCTTGTAAGAAAATAATACACAACAAACACTACTATCAATGAGAACCTTTTGGGTTTGGGGTCCATGTTTTCATACTTTTTAAGGAGCTTGTACAGGTCTGCAAAAGCTTCTGCTAAACTCTTCACTATTCATTTTCTTGGGAATTCTTTTTATTGTTCTGAAGTTTCCTTTTCTTCTGTCTTATCTTCAGATATGTGTTTGTCAGGCAATATGAATTTCTCAGCTCCATTATAGTCTTCTGGAACCACCAAAATATAAGCTGTCTGTCATTGACCAAAACGTCACTGTGTGATGCAGTGGTTCTCTAGGAGAGAGTTCTAAACACCTGCTTGGGTCAAATGGCTCTTTCAAATTTCACCTCTATCTTCTTTTCCACTAGGAACCTAACTCTACAAGAATCCAGACAGAAAGACTAATACAAGTGACAGTCACAGCATAGTTTGCCCCTCCAACTGCCATAACTTTCTCATGTGCCACATGCTTTATTCTCTCCTGTCATTGAGTAAGCTCTCTGGCAATTTTTTATGTCCTTACACAAAGAGAACACTAGTTGCTCCTCCTCATCAGCTAAACTAGCAACTTTATAATTGCTTGAAGAAAAGGTAGGATCAACACTATACCACATAGGTGTCGGCACTGCCTTCCTTAACAAGACTCCCATAGTGAAGGTATTAAAGCCAAGAATAAATGAATGGGATGCCATTAAACTAAAAAGCTTCTGCACAGCTAAAAATTCAGTCAAGAGTGTCAAGAGAGAACCTACAGAATGGGAGGAAAATCTTTGCCTGCTGCACCTCGGACAGAGGGCTAATATTCAGAATATACAAAGAATTCCAAAAACTGAACACCAAAACCATAAATAATCCAATCAATAAATGGGCTAGGGAGCTAAATAGAAACTTCTCAATGAAGGAAGTCCAAAAAGCCCATAAATATATGAGAAAATGCTCTACATCACTAGCAATCAGAGAAATGCAAATCAAAACTTCACTGTGATTCCACCTCACTCCTGTCAGAGTGGCAAAAATGAAGAAAACGAAAATGATGGATGTTGGAGGGGCTGTGGGAAGAGAGGAACACTGTCACTTTATTGGTGGGACAGCAAACTGGTACAGCCACTCTGAAAAGCACTGTGGAGATTCCTCAAAAAACTGGGGCTGAAACCATCTTATGACCCTGCTGTCCCACTTCTGGATATTTTCCCAAAAGAGCTAGATTCGGCATATTACAAAGATACAGCTTCATCAATGTTTTTAGCAGCTTAATTTACCATAGCTAGACTATGGAACCAAACCAGATGCCCCTCCCTGGATGAGTGGATTCAAAAACTGTGATACATATATACAATGGAATTCTACTTAGCTATTAGAGAGAATGATATCATGGCATTTGCACCCAAACGGATAGAGATGGAAAAAATTATGCTGAGTGAAATATCCCAAACTCAGAGACTCAGGGGCCAAATATATTCTCTCATATGTGGAAGCTAGAATACCATTGGAAACAGACTGATAGTTGGCTAAGCTAATAATAACCTCAACATAGGTGAATTTGTTACACGAGCAGGGGGAACCTTACCTAGGACCCTGAGGGACGAAGGGAGGGTGGCAGGGAGGAGGAAGGGGATAGGAGGGATAAAAAGACTGCTGGAGGGAGGGAGTATGAGAGAATCAACCCAGTGGAGAAACTTTGACTTCCATGAAAAGCCCAACTAACAGGGGGATTAAGTAGCGGAAAACATGGGATCACGGGCAACCCAAGGGGGAAAACCATGGAATAGCATCAGCCTTGGCTTGCTCTGGCATTTTACATTTGTTCATGATTGTATGACAATGATTCCCTCCTAAATATAAGACTATCTTGAATGAATTAAAAAAATAAATAAATAAAAACCCTCAGAGAGTTGTTCTCTGTATCAGTCTGGTTTGATGAACTACACTGTTCCCAATTCCCTTCTAAGACAATCTCATGCCACCCACAGTCTTTGATAAGAAGGCAATAAATCATATGACTCACTCTCCAAGGCATGACACCATTGTTCTATTGATGGTAAACACCTGATCTGAAGCAGGGGCTTCCTAAGGTTATGTAGTACAACCTGCGGCATGACACGGCCTATGCCAGTTATATTCCTATCCAGAAGTAGGTGGTGGCAGAATAGAAAGAAAGATGCATTCAGTGGAGCTTTACTGCTGGAAAACCCACAAACTTCTGCTGTTTTAATCTTACCATTTCAGACACTTAAGTATGAAAAAAAATACTTGGATCACTATAATCAAACTTCTTTAAACTTAGGCCAGGTAATGGGTCTGTGCTCCCTGAATCCAGACAAATTTTGATATTTAAAATGTTTGATTTCAACCTCTATTTCTGCCTGGTTTATCCAGAGAAGAGCAATGTGCTACCTGATCATGATATAGAGGCTATTGCATCACAAGTCTTTGCAGAAGAATGTGTACACCATAAGTAAATCAGGAGTATAATGCCTGGGATAGGGCCCATTATGTCTCAGGGTCAAAAGTCACAAGTGAAGCATATAGGGAATTCATCTTTGCTTTTCTGACACTTTCCAAGAAAGAGGCCCCCAAAGCACAAGAAAAATGAGTGAAAATAGGCAAATAGGACTGCATCAAACCGAAAAGCTTCTGCACAGCAAATGAAGCAATCAACATAGTCAAGAGACAACCTAAAGAATGAGAGAAAATATTTGCAAATTATATATCTGACAAGGAGTTGGTATCCAGAATATGCAAGGAATTCTAAAACTCGATAGCTATGCTAGTCATCTTTCTGTTTCTGTAACAAAATGCCCGAGAAAATCAATTCACAAAGAGAAAAAATTTATTTTGGCTGATGGTTTCAGAGTTTTCAGTTCATGATTATTTGGGCCCTGTGATAAGAAAGAACATTGTATCCAGAAACTTGGGTTGGAAAAAAGCTGTTCACCTCATGGCTGCAAAAAATCAGTAAGAGAGAGAAGCAGGGACCAAGATCCCAGTATTCCCTTCATGGGCTTCCCTTCTCTAGGCCCCACCTTCTAAAGGTTGTACCACCTCTGAATAGCATCACAGGCTGGCATCCAAACCTTTAGCAGGTCGCCTTTGGGGACATTTAAAATCCAAACCATAACAATAACAATTATACAAATAAACTGATCTAAAAATGTGCAATATATACAAATAGACATTTCTTAAAAGAAGATATACAAATAGCCAATAAGTATATGAAAATATGTTCAACATCACTAATACTAGGGAAATGCAAATCAAAGCCCCCTCACCTGCTATGGTTTGGATCTTAGAGAGTACCCCGAGAAGTTCACATATCAGTCAATGTAGCAGTGTTAAGAGGTGAGATGACTGGATTATGAGAGCTATAACCTCATCTGTGGATTAATCCATTTGATTGATTCATAATTTGAGTGGACCACTTGGTGGTAACTGTAGGTATATGGGGTGTGTCTAGAGAAAGTAAGACATAGGGGTGTGCCTCTGTGCGTTATACGCTTTGTCCCTGGCCCCTTTCTCTCTCTCTCTCTCTCTCTCTCTCTCTCTCTATCTCTCTCTCTCTCTCTCCTTCCTGGCTCTCATGGGCTGAGCAGCTTTTCTCTACCAAGCCTTCCACCATGATGTTCAACCTATTCTCAGACCCAGAGCAATGGAGTCAGCTGACCATGGACTGAAACCTCTGAAACCATGAGCCCAAAATAAGTTTTTCCTCCTTTGAGTTGCTCTTGTCAAGTATTTTGATTGTAGCAACAAAAAGCTGATTAACACATTGCCCCAGTAAGATTGTCTACAACCAAAAAGACTAAAATAACAGTGCTGGCAAGGACACGAAGAAAAGGTAAATCTTTGCATACCCTAGTTGGGAATATTAATTTGAACAGACACTTTGGGGAAAAGTATGCAGGTTCCTCAAAAAATTAAAAATAGAACTACTATATGATCCAACAATCCCACTTCTGGGTTTATATTCAAATGAAATGGAATCAATATGTTGAAGAGACATCTGCATTCCTGTGCTCATTTGCAGCACTGTTCACACTAGCCAAGGAATGGGAACAACCTAAGTGTCCATCAGCTAATGGACACTGCTTTATACATAGAAAATATGGTACATGTATACAATGAAATACTATTCAGCCATAAAAACAATTTTCATTACTCTTGTTTGGGACAACATGGATGGAATAGGGCAAGTGAAACAGGCCAAACACAGAAAGGCCAATAGCACATGGTGCATGTAGACCCTGAAAACCTTGATCCCATAGACGTTGAGAATAGAATGGTGGTTTCCAGAAATCAAGGAGAATGGAACAGAAAGATGGATAGGGACACGTTGATCACTGGCTACCAAGTTACAGTTAGATTGGGTCAAGAAGTTCTGATGTGCTTTCGCAGTCAGGTGACTATAGGTAACAATAATGTAGGAGATAAATTAAACATTACAATATGCATACACATATGGACACATTACATGATACTCCATTAATATGAACACAAATTTTATGTTTATATATCAGTTAAAAATAATATTTTTTAAAAAAAGCTGTGCTTAAACATTCTAAGGGCAAAACGTCTAAGTGACGATGCAACAGACCTGCCATTTGAGACTGTGTTGACTTCATTCAGCACATTTGGTAGTTTTCTACATGATTACTTGTGCTTTACCCAAAGTGAACATTTCCCAAATCTTCCATCTCACATATCTACTGCATGTGACTAGCTTCAACCAAGGCGACTCACTTGTGAGATTTTGAACAACAAAGAAAAGTCTATGAATTCATACACTATGAAATCATGGCCATAAAGTTGTGTTAAGTTCACCCGTAGCAGCCATAGAAGAGCTATTGGAATTCAGGTGGTGATTTCATGAGTATTGAGTGACAGGTGGCAATCGCTATTGACTTTCTACTAGAACAGTCCCGTTTAGTAATTGACTTTTCTCCTGGCCACTCACTTCTGCTGTGTGGCATCCATACTTGGTTTTCTCACTGTCACCCACAATCTTCAAACTTCCCAATACCCAAATCCCCCCTAACAAATCCCTTTCTGCTAATCTAAGTGATTCAGGGTTCTGTTCAATAGAAAGAGGTGAGGAAGGTCCCTTATACACCAGTAAAGGGAGCTACTCCACCAGGGCTGAACTAGGCAGGAAACACACAAAACAGAAAAGGGTGTTAGTCATCCTTTGTGTAACTGTGACCAAAGAACTGACAAAAATGTCAGGATGAATGTAGAGGAAGAAAAGATTACTTGGAGCCCATAGTCACAGAGGTCTCAGCCACAGTTGGCTGACTTCATAACTCTGGGCCTGAGGGTGAGGCAGAGCATCACGACAGAAGGGCATGGCAGAGGAAAGCAGCTCAGGACGTGGCAATCAGGAGGCAGAGAGGGATTCTCTCCTCTCACTAGGGACAAACTATAAACCTTAAATGTGCACCCCCAGTAACCTACCTCCTACTCCCACACCTTACTAGCCCACAGTTACCACCCAGCAAATCTTCTGGGTGGATCAATCCACCAATTAGGCCATGACTCTAATCTAATCATTTCACCTTTGAAATATTTTTCGTTCTCTCACACATGAGATTTTGGGGGACACATAGCCACACCATAACACCAACAAAGACCCAGGTAGAAGGTTTATGTTTATAAGCAGAGAACATTTTCAATCAAGTGTAATAGAATTTGCCATTATGATGGACACTTGCAGAATCTCATCCTTCCCTCCTTTCTTCCCAAGTGCTTATTTTCTTGTTTTCGTGTTCACTGGCTATTTATATATCTGACCCTCTGTAGACTCTAAGCACCATAAGAATAGGAACAGCTTATCTTTTGTTCACCCACTTCAGTCTAAAGTATAGGGCTTTGAACTTAGTAGATGCTATAACGGCCCTTATTGGATGGGGTGTAGTTTTTGGGTGCAAGAAGTTCCCAGCCCCTCCCATTTCCTTTCATGAACTGTGGAGGAAGCAGAAAGGTTTTTCTTGATTCTTTCTACTTGGGAATATGGCCTCAAAATGTCTGAATAAGTGAAACTGAGTGGATCCTGACAGCCAGGAGTTTTCCTGACAGCTAGCTCTGGCCCTGGTGGTTCTCCAATTTGTATTTATATCTACACACGCCTCTTCCATCAAAATATGCCATATGCAACTAAAAGATATTGAATCAAATATTAATGCCCAAGATACCCATGCATTTTTGTAATGCCTTCAACCTCGTTTACAAAGGATTTTAATGCACTCTTGTAATTTCAGTTCAGCACGATGCAATCAGCACACATCAATTTCTCTCTGAGACCGCAAAGACTTGTTAACCAGTTCAGCTGCACATGCCTTACTTGAGGAAGCAAGTTTCCAAGTCAGCCTCTCAGAAATCATTTCATCTCTGTAGACCCTGGCATGAGGAAATCATGCAGCATGTGCCAGGCTCCTGCTGATTGTTTTTGAGAGGGGGAAAAGGTGCTCATCCCTTTTTCTCCACCTATTAGACTCCTATCCATTCTGCAGGATGAAACTCAAAAGCCACCTCCATGAAGTTTTTATCATCCCAACCAGAAACACTTGCAGTGTTTCATTTTTACTTCATGTATCAAATACCTCCTCGCCTGGTAATTATTTATGTCTTGCATAACATGCCAAATAAGTAGCTTAAGGGTAATTTTTCATCTTTGCATCCCAGAACAATGCAAGTCATGGAATATTTGGTCTAGATAAATGAGGGAAATTGTCACTCCTACTACCAGAGTTAGGGGTCCAGAGAGTTCAAGGAGAGTATAAGTGAAATAGATTTTTTGTGATATAACTTCAAAAACATATTTATGGAGGGGAAAAATCTAATGTACAAGAAAACTTGTGTATAAAGCGGGTATTGATAAAAGCACAGTGAGCGTGCTATAGCTTCAACTTTGTAGCTCTAGAAGAAAAGCAACTTCTTTCTGTCTTTTTCAATGACAAAATAATCAGACTCCTTGTCCTTCACAAGTGCTTCTTATATCCAGGCAGAGGGAAAATATAGAAAGCTGCAGGATGGAACTATTTTCCTTTTCTTCTCATGCGAGCTCAGCCTTCGCTGCCTTTTAATTTTTTCCTTACTGAATCATCATTACCACTCAGAAAAGTGAATCATCAGTATTTAACAAGTAGTTCTATGGCACTGCCAAATTTGGAGTCCGCAGTAGTTAGGTTTTCATAGCTGTGACCAAAATACATGACCAAAATAACTTAAAGTAGGAAAAGTGTATTTTTTTTATCTTTGTTTTTTTTAGTGGTTCAACATAATCTTACATATTGGAGGGAATTGTTACATGTTTATGCCTAAGTAGGTAATGAGAAAGTAAGTTAAGCCCGATCCTTGTCCAGGATCTCCCTCCATCCGTCAACCATTCTCTAATCTCATTTCTCCTCTGCAATTCCCCCTAGAAATGAACATATACACATATAATAATTATTGAAATTTCTGAGTTTATATGCCTGCCTGAGTATAGTTGGGCTTTTCATGGGAGTAGAGTGTACCCAACCATATTGATAACTCCCCTTTTCCCTTCATCCTTTCTTTTCCTCCCTCCTTCCCTTCTCCCCCCAGTCCATAGATATGGTTCTCCCAGTTTATGCGATACTTCAACTTTGGTGGGTTTATTAATTAAACTTAGTTAACTTTCATCCTATCTTAGGTTTTACTCTAGCTTCCACATATGAGAGAAAACATTCTGCCCTTAAGTCTCTATGTTTGGGATGTTTCACCAGCATGATTTAGGAAAATTTTGTTTAGAGTTCATGGTTCCAGAGATTCCGGCCATGGTTGGCTAACTACATTGCTCTGGGTCCAAGTGAGGCAGAGCATCATTATAGTCAGGCCTGTGGAGGAAATCTGGTCAGCTCGTGGCAGCCAGGGAGCAGAGAAAGAGTGAGAGGAGCCAGGGACAAAATAAATAATCCCCAAGGGCAGAGCCCCTGTGACCTACCTTCTCCAGCCATGCCCTGCCTGTCTACAGTTACCACCTAGTTCTGGAGTCCTTTCAAATCAAACACATTCATCCATTGATCAACTTATAACTCATGAAATCATCATTTTGGCTCCTGCATTCACAGAAGCTTTGAGGGGACACCTCTATCTAAACCATAACAGACTCTGAGTATCTTGAAATATTTATCAAGCATAAACATTTGATAAATATGTAGGTAATCACTCAATGGTGCCCTGACAGAAAATGCCTACTCTGAACACAGAAAACTGGCATGGCATTCCTACGGATCATTAGCAAACATTTTATGGTGATTTAAGATCGGTGGCTTTAGTTCCAGATCTATAAAAACTTAGTCGTCTCTCCTGTGTTCTATCCCTACAAGGCTAGTGGATTCTCCCCTGGTGCAGAGCGTTGCCTTTGATCAACTTGTCCCTAAGTGTTTCAGCAACGTTAACAGACTATGTGTGGTAAATGTCATCTGCGATCAAGTGAGTTTGAAAATAAGTTGAACAAATTAAACAGATTAAGTTACTCAGGGACTTCGCAGAGCCTTTAATTTGATAGTGTTACTGAGAATCTCACATGGATTTCTCAAGGGACTTATGTTCTGAACACACATTTTGGGAAATGTTCCTTTATAATATAATTACTCTGGTCTCTCCCATGAAATTACCAAACACTAGTGACAGAAAAAGCAAGGGTGTGATGCCCATATCATTTTAACGTTTCTTCTTCATATAATATAAAATGTAATGAATCTCTGATTACAAATAATTCCAAAATACTCTTCAATACCTTAAAAAGAATCAGATTCTTAAGCACTATAATTCTGACTACCCTCAACTGTTCTTTATTATGCTCAGCCTAACCTTCTCTCCCTAAATCTTTCCTTAGCATAACAACAATTATTAGAAGGACAATAATTAGCATAACTCTCTTGTAGAGCATTTGCAGTATGTTCTGGAAGCTATGCTCCAGGTAGTTCCTTGTTTAATCCTCAAACCCTATGAGGTGGGAACTAAGGAAACCCTGACTTAGTCACTTTTCCAAGATAAATGGCAAGATCAAAATTCCAGACCAGGTCTCCAGGACTCCAGGGTCCAGGCCACAGCCCCTGGGGGCATGTCGTCATTGTGATGGTGCTCTAGATCCAGGGGGTTTCCACAGACTGCCACGCCTCACTGCCTCTGTGTTCCTGAATACACCATCCTCAGCCCTCTAGGAGGATGGATTCCAATTCCTTCTCCATCAACCTGCTTACAGCTAATCAAAGGGTTAGGTGCTAATTGACTAATTTTTCACTCCCCTCTGGGTTGCTGTCATCTGCTTATTCTCCTGCAAACAGTCAGGCTTCTTTCGAGATCTTTCAAAGAAAAGCAATATGGGATCTAGTCAGCAGGGTTCTAACTTTGTGTCTTCTGCATTTTTTTTTCCATTTCTATTGTTTCTTTTTAGGTATACATGACCACAGACTCTACCATGACACGATTATAGAAGCATTGACTATAACTTGTTCTAATTCAGTCCCCAGTATTTCAGTTTCCAGTTTCACCTCTCTTCCTCCTACTACCTGTTCTCTTCCCTCTACTCTTTTGATCTTTCTGTTCTTTACTAACAGTTTTGTTTTATTTAGTGTCTTGTTGATGTACATGTTGATGAAATTCACTATGGTATATTCATATATGAACATAGGAAAGTTATAACTGATTCATTCCACAAACTTTCCAAATCCCATACCTCCTCCTTCCCTTTCCTTTCTCTTTGTCTTTTCCTCTGATCTTTTCCTTATTTGGGGTTAGCTTCCACATATCAGAGAAAGCATTCCATCTTTGACTATTTGAGACTGGTTTATTTCATTTAGCATGATTGCCTCAATTTCCACCTATTTGCCAGAAAATGCCGTAAAATCATTCTTCCCCATGGTGTCTCCTACATTCTTTTTTTAAAATTTATTTTATTCAGAAATTTATTTGTTGTATAATCAACAAGCTTATAATGAAATAATATATATATATATATATATATCAATTCTGAAAATCAGATTTACCCCCAAGAGCCCCCACAATTACCCACCCGTATCCCTCCCCCCCCTTCCCAATACATCTCTACAAATGCTTTAGGCTATATGACATTACACCTTATCCAGATTTACAATGTGATAATAGACCTCCTTTCTCAATTGTTATAGCCAGGCAAGGAATAGCTGTAGGGCAGCAGATTGCCTTGCTGAGATCAGAGCTCTGGCAGTTTCTCAGGGCAGGTGTCCCTCCCTCTGCATCCGTACAAGGGAGACGCAGTATCTGGTTCAGGGCTGATATACCAGGCTTGCCCAGGTGCTAGGCTTCAGCATTTCCCTGCCTGCTGTGCCAGCATCCTGTTTTTGTTGTTTCTTTTCGGAACACTTTAAAGAATGGTGGAACAGAGGACAATGTTTCTCATCAGGCATCCAGGTGTTTTCTCCCACTGTTTTGACTGCAGGTTATTTTTAATAAACAAGGTCAAGGTCATGTGACAGCCATGTCATCTTTCTATTTTGCGTGTGAAGAAATGAGGCACAGAGAGACCCATAGGAATCCTGGTGATGACTTCTCAGACTGCTCAACCTGGAGAGGGGGTGGGAGGCAATATCCACAGCTAGGATAGATCTGAGTCTTCTGTGCCCTCACATTACTCTGTTTTTCAGACTCCTAGGTGACTTTTTGCAATTCTGAGTCCTGTTGAAAGATTATAGTCAGAACTGAGATGCAAACTCTTCAAAATGTTCTGTAAAAACACAATAAATATAACTTAGTATAGGATAAGAACTTTGGACACAGGCATTAATAGCACAGATTTTAAAGAGTGAGTAAGTATATGAGTCTTTGGAACTAAATCATCTCCTTGCTATTCCTCGTTCCTTTCTTCTGATTCCAAAATATGGGTTTCACTAAATTTTATCCTGTTTCATCAAGCCTCTGTGTGTGTCCTTATCTTTTTAATAATAGTTTCTTCTAATATGTAACAAAATTATGAAGATATTTGATGCTAAAAGTGGAAATCGTTCTCTTTCAGATATATTTGCTTTTTAAGAGGTGTTTCTTGAGAAAATTAAGACTCAAACAAATTCATTGGAAAATAACAGAAGCTGAGGTGAGATCTATCTCTCGCTTTTTTTGCAGAATCTTTTCTTTTTCCAAAAGAGGAGACATTGTCCATGAGTATCAAGGTCTCTCATGGAATGTAACTGCAGGAACCCTGTGCCATCTGTAAGCCAGAGAGCAATGCTGCTGCACTTTGTCTCACGGGCCCTCGCATTGCTGTCTGCGCAGTGCTCACAGTGTCCAATGGGGCAGTGGTGAGACAGACACCTCTGGAGGACAGGATGAAGGCTCTAAATGCAAGCACTATTCATTCCGATAGGCAGCAGATTACAGTGAAGACAGCACACACTTAGGAACTCAGAACTTCATTCCACCAGAGACTAGTTTTGCAACATTGAGCAAATTACTTAATCTTTCACAGTCTCATATTCCTCACCCATGTAGTTACTGTTAATAAGTGCCTTATTTAAGAAGTTTTAAGAATAAAATTCAATGAGAATAAAATTTCATCATATTGCTTGATACATGAGGTAGTCAACAAACTTTACTTTCTTCGTGCCCCTTAGCTTTTTAACTAGAAAGTAACTAAGTAATCAAAATATTTTGTTTCAAAGGGACTTTGAAGAATACCTAAAGCATATTCAACAATAATTAAAAATAATGATGATGTCATTAACTACTATAACATTATTACTTAGTATAACTATTATTTCCATGAAAGTGTCTTCAAGACACAATCTGATGCCTGATTAGATTTTGCCTGTGACATGGAAAGACACAGTTGCCTTTATGCCTGGTAGCAGGAATGGGCTGCAGGTGGGGGAATAGGTTTAAAGTCTCAGTTAACTTTCCTTCCTAGCATCTGTTCTGTCTGAAGTCTAACTTCCAATCAGGTAAATTGGAAAATCAGAATAAGGGATTTTTAAGTCTGATATCTGAACACAAAAATCCAGAGTCCCTGCTTAGCTTTCAGAGGTCATCAAAGCTATTAACACTCTAGACATAGAGACTATGACCTATCTCACGTGCCCACATTTCCTTAGGATACTCTGACCTTCAGGGGTTTGCAAAACCCAGGGCTCTGAGGTCAGGTGGCTTCTCTTAGGTCTCAAGTCTCTGTGCTTAATTTAATTCATCTGCTAGAGACAAATGAGTTAATCTAGTCTCTACCTCACTCTATACAAATATGTAGTAATAGATAAAACTTCGCTTACACTGCTAATTTTTAAAATAATACAATCTTCCCTTGATGTTTCATTTAAACTTAGTATAATAAATGTATTTATGTAGCTCAATAGTAGTAGTTTAATATATTTAGGCTTAACTATCACCAAAGAATAAAATACTAACTTAAACATACCTGCGCCCCAAAAATTTACCATCTTACCCATGGATTCTATCATCCTTAGACAATTATTGTCCATGCTAATCGCATCTTCTGTCTTTCTATACCTTCTTCCCGAGACAGAACTACATGCGGAACTCCTCCTCTGGAGCCAAGATGAAAATGTAACATTATTTTATCCAAGATTTTAAATGCCCAGAGATATTGATCCAGCCTGCTAGGCTGCTCAGAAGGATGCTCCACTTGCTGCTTTGTGCTTAGAGACAATCTAATAAAAGCTTGCTGAATAGTAAACAATGGGAGCCCACCAATTCTAAAAATTTAGATTGACAGGAATAATCCCCTCCCTGGAAAAGAAAGACCAACGGGCACTTCCCATAAACCCATTACTGCCCATTCACCCATAAGCCAATAGAAGACGTTGGATTATTGGAAGTCCTAGCTTTAAGAGAAATTGCTTTCCTAAATTTGACCTCCCTCACTAAATATAAAATATGGACCATCTGTAATGAAGGGATTGCAGCCCAAACAGCCATCATCTCTCTGAGACAGAGGTTAGAAGGTTGATGCACATTGGTTCCAAAGGGATGGGGATGGGGTGACCTTTTACCTTGAAAATGGTCACTCGTAGCTTAATGCGAGTGAGAGGGTCAGTATTAGCCAGTAGAGAGCTGCAGCTTCTGCCTGGTTAAACTTGCATGGGGTGTGGTGGAGAAGCCACAAAAGCAACACAAGAAAACAGCACCAATTCCATAAGCTTGAGAATTTAACACAGGGAGTGTGAGGAACTGGATGCACTTCCGATGGGAAGTAGGCTTCAAAGCTTTCAAAATGAGTGAGTAACTATGATAACATACCACGGATTTCAAATGGAAAATATATTTACTTGTGACACATTTTTGAGCATTTGATTCACACATCGATGTTGCCTCTTGTCTTCCACCTGCAGGCAAAGCACAATCCCTTCTAGGCTGTTTCTTTTACAGAAAAACACTTCATTAAAACAATTTCTGAAGTTCAGTGAAATTCCCATTGCCTGTGGTCTTTTTGTTTAATTCTAAAAACAAAATAAATAAATAAATAAATAAATACCTTTGACAGCAATGGATAGGTAGTCACAAAGTATTAGATTCTTTGTATGCAGCAGTGTTTTAAAAAGCAGTAGATACACAGCAGATCAAATATTTTATCTAAGAACAGAGCGTCCCATTCAAGGGAGGGCAATATTAAGCAGGAAACTGAACTTCATGGGCAGGAATGGGACATGCCAGACTCATGGGAAGATCCACAGTAGTTCCACGGTAGTATACACTGATGCTGGAGCAGATCAGGATGGTTTTTACAAACACAGAAACATCCACACCCAGCTGCCTTGTGGAGGCTATTATCAGAATTCTTGGGTCATAGTTTCAAAATACAAGTGAGAGGAAAGGGAAACCAACATTAGGTTTTGCCATGGTTGGTATTTGGGGGAGGAGAGATTGACTTGATGAATCTTGAATAAAAAATTAAATGTGATACTTCTCTCTTTTATCTCAATAAGAAGTCTTTCCCATTCTGCTCTCTCAGACCATCTCTCCTAGACCACTGTCTTTAGCAAAATCATTCTCAATGCTTGGTATACATGGAAATCAAACTTTGAAAAAAGGAAGAAACAATTAATAGCTAGTCCAGTTAGTAATACCTTCATCAGCTTGATATGAGAAAGAAAAATGACAGAGTAATATTGCCACTAGCAATTCCTAAGTCATGTGACTTTTTTTTTTGGAACAGATCAATGTTGGTTGCCAAGCAACACACACACACACACACACACACACACACACGGAAAGAAAGAAAAGAAAAAAAGGAAGGAAGCAATGCTGTTTTGATAAATCTCCCTTTTTAGAAATTTCATGGATTTGATACCAATATTATCACTATACTTATTTTCAAGAAGGGTTGGGCTCATTAATTGAGAATGGTTTTTTTCTGAACAGTAGCAAATACACTTGGTAAATGAATGGTGAACTTTAACAACAAGAGCTGAGAATTCTGGAATGCCTTATTAATGATAGGTGCATGTTTATTAATGAATTATTGCCTTTGTGTCATACTTATGTCACCATCAAATATTAATGTTTTCATATTATAATAATATCTATTGATAGAACTGAAATTTGCTTCCCAGTAGGTGTCACCATGAATAATACTTCTGAAATACTTAAATCAATAACAAGAATATTAGGGGGGCATTATAGTATGTCAACGCAAGGAAATCCACTTTAAATGCCGAATGTAACATAAACCAAGTAAATATACCAAGTGATAATTTTAAATACATAAATATACAGATTATGGATATGGATCTTATCAGATGCAAGAATATATTGTCTGGAATGAAGAATAAAGCCATCAAATAAGTGGATAGGGACTCTGTGTATTCTTTGATTTAAAGTAAAAAATATTCTTATTGCTGGAATTAATAAGCATCCATTTCTTTCACTGTGACAGAAGATCATGTAGACAAGAGGTATCTGAGTGGTTCAGATAAATCCTGAATTCATTTACCCTGGAGAAGATGGCTGCTGCCCTTCCCTCGGCTCACTCCTCCCACAGTTGCTTGCTCTCCTTCAGGGGCCGTTTTTCTCTCACTTCAGTGTCTGTGTGAGCAGGAGCCCTTCCCTGAGAATACCAACAGAAATGCGCGCCCTGCTCCTGGGGCTCTGAGCAGAGGCAACCGGCAGGGCAGCTGGGAGCCTGGCTGCGCTGAGAATCAATACCGACTTCAGCCTGGAGCTTCGGCTACCAATAAAGACAGAGGGACAGCAGGTTTCCCTCACCAGGGAGAAAATCCACGTGCGTTCCGCAAGAGCACAACCCTGTCTAGATTCTGGTCAAGTGTCATGATAGCTCTGTCATTCTTCTTTCATTCCTCTCTTAGGCAAGGCTGGCTGGAGAAGGCAAAGTAGAAAGCATGGTCCCCTGGATACCTCTCGCTTTTTGCAGCCTTGGGCTACCCACTGAGGTCCTCACCCTAGTGTGTCCTGCTGAAACTTTCTTGAATTCCTCACAGCTGGGCTAATTTCAGGGTAATTCCCTCTGAGCCTAGACAGCTCATTGATAAGATCAAAGTTCATCACAGAATAATGACTTAACTCCTCCTGAATCGCATTCAACAGTTCTAGGCTCTTTATTACCATCGTGCAGCTGCATCGTACAGACTGGCACAGGGGAAGGCTCATGTTGATATGGTCTAGCCGGATGCCAACTATGAAGCTGCCCTGATCAGGACCCTCCTGCAGGGACTTGGGTTTGGTTTTTGTTTTGCTTTGGATGTTTGTTTGTAGTTGATTTTTTGAAGACTACCTAGTTTCAGAGATCACTGATCTACATAACCTGAGGGATAGCCCTAACTCTGAATGTCATAGAAACCACAGAGAGCTCATTGGGGAGGTCTAGAACAATACCTAGTGGCAACCCTATACAGCGAATGGTGGGAAGAAGGCACAGACAAAACTACATGTGCTGTGGACACACGGAGTCTTGTGCCAACAGCTACTTGCCAAAAGCTATCAACAGGAACCATCTGGGCTGGCTGGCTGCAGGGTGCCCTGGGTCCCCTGGGACTCAGTTATAGGACAACAATTTGCCAGTTCCAACTTCAGGAAGGATTTCAGCTGCTACTGGCATGGCTCTTCCCTCTGTTCTCCATGACTCCAGCCTAGGTTGTCTCCTTCAGCCTCTCCGATGCTAGGGCACATCTTTACTGTCCCTGTTACCTCTGTATTGAGATCCTGAACTTTCCTCAAAGATCATCTCCCAGAGTCAGTCTCAGGCCCAGCACCTTCAAGGCAAGCTCCACCTCCTGATGATTTGGCCAGAATCTTCAGAGAACCTTCCTGGCATGATAAGTCTTAGAGATCCTTGATACCCTGATCACAATGGCTGACCTGGCCTCATAACCCATACTAGCTGCACGACTCCCTGGCCATTAGCAGTCAGAAAGGCTTTAGACATTATGCCCATACATTCTATAAGAAAGACTACATTTTGTATTTTTAATTTTTAATGGTGCATTATAACATAATGATGGGATTTGTTGTCACATATTCATGCATGCACACAATACAACAATATAATTTGGCCAACATCCCCCTCCCCCAGTACTCCCCCACCACTCCCTCCTATTGTCCCCTGGTCCCTTGTCTCTCTTTTGAGGATATATATTTATTCTAATATACCCAAACATAGTGACAAAATTCTTATACCCATAAGGAACATTATTTTTTATATATGTGACAATAGTATGACATACTTCGCAAAGCTTGAAGTGTACCTTGTTTTAACTCAGTGCCAGCATTTCCCCTTCTCCTCCCTTCCTCGCAACCCATATTCTTTTTAGATATACTTGACAATAGTATAAGCATTAGCTTTTGTATAAAAGCATGCAGTAAAACTTATTTTACTTCAGTCCCCAGTATCCCTCCCAGCCCCTCCTTTCTCTTCCCTCTACTGGTTTCTGTTATTTACTGAACAATGGAATATTACTAAGCCATAAGAAAGTATAACGTTATGTCATTTGCTGGCAAATGAAACTTGAGGGTATCATGATAAGTGGAATAAGCCAGTCTCAAAAAAACAAAGTTCAAATATTCCCTCTAATATGTAGAGGCTAACCCAAAATAAAGAAAAGAACTGAGGAATAGTCAAAGGGGAGGAAAATGGAGGAAGAAAGAATGAAACAGGGAAAGTCAATTGAAGGAATAAACAACTTGCTCATATTCATATATGAATATATCATAGTGAATCATTGACATCATATATATATATATATATATATATATATATATATATATCAAAGAATCACTAAAAGACTAAATTTTGAATGCAACTTTTAAAAAAATGTCATCAGTGAGACAAAAATAGATGTTAAATTTCAATTAGCATTGGTACTTGTTAGAATTATAGACTCGTCTCACCTCCATTCCCTACTGGAAGGTTCTGACTCCAAATGACAGGAACCAGGGACTGGCATTGTTTTAAAGATGGTCCACCACCTCTACTTTCAGGAAGACTGCTCTGGGGTTTTTCCCTTATTTTTTCACTTCAACACTTGCTCCCGATTGGTGAGTCTGCATCCCTGGGCTCAGAATATACTGGGGGCAGATGAAGGAAAAATCATAAAGCAAAACAACCACAAAAATGAAAAAAAAAAAACTTTCATGCTCTTAACATATTAACACTTTCGTCTCCCAAGATCAGAGAGCATGAGTGACTTGCTCAAGTTCGGGGGTAAGGGGTGGTGAATCATAACTGATCAGGCACATGCCACGATCTAGTTCTCTCCTCTGCACATGCCACCTTCCCTCTCTGAAATATTTTGCATAAGGCAAGAAGTGGCAGGAATAATAAAACCTATGTATCTAGCTACTTAAATACACCATTTAAAACTAGGAAATTCTGTATGAGGCTTGTTAAGCATTTACATGATTCAAAGAAATACAGATTTTTTTTCTTTTAGAAGCATAGCCTACAGGTAATGAGGGTGTCTATTTTGTGGATTAACACCAAGCAGGCTTGATTTCTAATGTGGATTTCTACTTTGTATAGGAGATTCCCCCCCCTCCAAAAAAATCTTTTAGTGACTAAGTTTTCTTATCCATTATCAAACTAATGCACAAGGTAAAAATAAAGATTATAATTATCTTTCCAAAAATTCAAAATACAAACATGCTCTCACCTCAACTCATTTTATGGCAATCAAAAATTTTCAAGAGAGGTAAATTGAAGCTTTTTTTTTCTGTTACTAAACAATCTATAACAATTCCTTGATGAAGTACCCAGAAATATCTAAAATAAGATTTGTCTTATAAAAAATGTTCCTATAGAGCAACTATTCCCAAGATTACGTTTTACACGATGGCAAAGTAGAAAGCAGATATATTTTCTAAGCAGTTTTAGAAAAAAGAATGACATAGAGGCTGTCCTCATATAAGATCAGACAGTGAAGCGAAAGCAACAAAAATCCATCCTTGTTTCCAAGCAGTTGGCATAAGCTGCGCCAATTAACCGTACTTGAAGGGAATTTGCTAATGCTCTTACTTCGGATTGGATCAGCTGACCATGAATTTGGTAATGGGCAGACCCAGCAATTAAAGGCCATCTAGAATCAAACATTTATAGGTTTGGTGCATGGATGGAGAAAGATGGAAATGGGAGTGGAATTATTTTTACACAGAAACTAAAGTGGTGGGGCTGGAGCGGTGGCTCGATGATTACACCGCTTGCCCGGCATGCGCAAGTACACAGTTCAAACCCCAGCACCCACGTGAACAACAAAGTCTCAGAGCAACAGAAGCCAAGTGAAAAACTAAATAAAATTGATTCTTGCTTTCTCTCTCTCACTCTCTCTCATTGTCCCTCTCTCTTTAAAAAACAGAAGAAGAAGAAGAAAGAAAGAAACTAAAGTGGTACCAGACCCAGAAGCACATAACCATTGCTTAAGAGTTACATAATAAAAACTGTATGCAATGGCCAATGAGAAAGAGAGACCAACACATGGCAAAATAGAGAACTTTCTAGTTAATAATGCTCTTCATACAAGACGCAGAAGGGCCCTTCCTGATTAGGATCTCCTTGTAGATCACAAAGTCTTCTTTAGCTGGTTGTTTAACAATCTCCTCCATAGGCTTCTTGTTTAAATTCTTCTTCTATCACTTTTCCCATTCATCTCCATCCTCATTCATCTATTTATTTTCCAGTCCCTAGAAGCACTTTTAAAGTTTGGAAGAAATACTAGCATTTGATAGAAACATTAGAAATTCCATATGTCAGGCAACGCCCTCAGTTAAAAACAAAATAGATATTTTATCAAAAATACAATCAAAATTTCAAAATTGCTTCAATAATGTTATAAATCATGACAATTATACTCACAGGACTTTTTATTTTGTTGTTTCTCTATACCAACCAAAAAATTCAAGGAAATTAAGATGTATTTAGTGAAAACATTTGACATTTACTTCATTTACTTTATTCTCTAAATAAATCCTGTACTGATCTGACTTACCCCATGAAAATCTGTACAGTGAACTCCTAGTTTATTATGCCTACTTGAAAAGGGTAATTTAATCAGGCATCAGTACAAATACTTAATTGTGCAATGGCTATCGACAATGCCTTTAAACAGTTGCATATTTGCCAGATTTAGCTAATGGAAGTAGAATTGCCACTTAATGTCTCAGCTTGCACTGGTGGAAAATAAATTGTATCTGACATTCCTTTGGCTTTTAAAGGACATACTTAGATAATATTTACAGTCAAATTGATCTATTGTTGCATTTATGTTTTCTTGGGTTAAAAAAGGGGATCAACTGGGTTCTAAAGGATAATATTTCTTTGTATCTGCCCAGCTTAGAGGGCTTTCACACACATATGCCTCATTTAGTGGGTATCTAACCAAAGTCTAAATATCTGAATGGAAAATGGACATTTCAATAAGGCACACAGCTGTTTTAGCATCATCTCAAACACCAAGATATGTTGATCAGTTGGCCAGTGAGATAGATTATTCAGTTTTATTTAGTGAAGGTCATACAGATAGAACTTGCTTCATTAATCCAATTGATACATTAAGTGTTAAAATATCTTATTTAGTTGTTGCAACTAGGAAGAAGAAGGAGAAGAGATTCAATATTTCAACATCCAACCTTTGCGGGGTACTAGTCTAGATGCATTTTATTATCTCATTTACTTCTGAAAACAATGTATTGAGTTAGAATATTATTATCTTAGTATTTTTTCTTAAGCTTCCATTTCTATGCAATTAAAAAACAAGCAAGTCTGATCATTACTGATGGAGTTAAGAATCATTACTGTGCTTACCCTGAGAGACAGTAACTGCAAGCAAGCACAGGGTGGTGCTTAATGTACACTGAGATGTTCCATTTGCTGATCAGGGTGCTAGTAACATTTGAGGTGTTTATACATATCCGTATTGCATTAATCAGCTAGGGCTGCTGTAACAAAATATCAAAGGCGAAGTGACTTAAATAAAAAAATTCATTTTGTCACAGTTCTAGAGGCTGAAGTCCAAGGTCAATGTACAAACATAATTCTGGTGAGAGCAACAAAGCAAAAAGTAAACTAATGAGTTCGCATAAAACTATAAAACTTCTACACAGCAAAGGAAAAACTCAACAGTCAAGAGTCTTTACTTGAATTAAGGAAAATAATATAGGCCATGAAAGATCAATTCAATAAAGAGATGAAGTTTCTCTAAAATAACAAACACTGGGCATGGTCATACACACCTGTAATCCCAGTGACTCAGGAGACTAAGACAGGAGGATCAGAAATTCAAAGACAGGCAGCAACTTAGCAAGGCCTAAGCAACTTAATGAGACCTTGTCTCACAATAAAAATATATAAAGGGCTGAGGAAGTGGCTGGGTGGTTAAGCACCTCTGAGATTAATTCCCACTGCCTCCCCCCAAAAAAAAAACCACACCAAAATTTTAGAATTGAAAAGTTCAGTAAGTCAAACAATAGACTAGGTCATGTAGAAGAAATACTACCAGGGTCTGAAGACAAGGTTGCTCATTTATCACATTCAGGCAGTAATAAAGAAAAAATAAGAAATTACAAATAGAACATACAAGACCTCTAGGACATGATTAAGAGACCAAACCTATGAATAACAGGCTTAGAAAACGAAGATGAGGTACAAGCTACATTAGGCATTTTAAGAAATGTGTTCAGTGAAATAATATCAGAAAATTTCCCAAATCATGGAAAAGACAGGACATTCAGAAACAGGAGGTATTTAGAACTACAAATAGGCATGACCGGAAAAATGCCTCTCTGTATCATATTATGGTTAAACTTCCAAAAGTACCAAAGAAGAAAAAGAACACTGAAAGCTGCAAAAGATAAGCACCAAGTCAAATCAAAGTGGATCAAAGACCTGGGAATTAGATCAGAAATTGTGCAACTATTAGAAGTAAGCATGGGCTCAATGCTCCAATATATTGACACAGGCACAGGCTTCCTTAAAAAGGCTTCTGAAGTGCAAGAAATAGATACAAGAATCAATAAATGGGACAGCATCAAATTAAAAAGCTTCTTCGCAGGAAAGGAAACAATTAAGGGCATGAAGAGAGCCTATACAGTTGGAGATCTTGGCCACTTTTTCCTCAAGCAGGGGATTAGCATCCAAAATATATAAAGAACTCCCAAAGCAGCATCAAATATTGCAACAACAAGTAACCCAACTCAAAAATGGCATAAGGAGGGAGGGGTTGGAGCAGTGGCTTAGCGGTTATGGTGCTTGCCTTGCATGCGCGAATCTGTGGGTTCAAACCACAGCACCATGTACAGAATGAGATGTTGGAGCAATGAAGGCCAAATGAAAACTAGATAAAATTGATGCTCTCTTTCTCTCTCTCTCACTGTCCCTCCCGCTTTAAAAAAAGAAATGGTAAAAAACATTAAACTGACATTTCTCAAAAGAAAAAACACAAATGGCCAACAAATATATAGAAAGAAATGTCCAATATCTCTAATAATCAGGAAATCGCAAATCCAAACTACATTGAGATTTATTCTGACTCCAGTCAGAAGGCCAATTACCAAGATTACAAGGGTAATGCTGGTGAGGATTTGGAGAAAAGGGCACATTCATACACTGTTGGTAGGCTGCAAATTAATACAACCACTCTGGATAGTATGGAGATTCCTCAAAAAACTAGAAATGGAACAACCATAAGACCCAACTATTCCACTCCTGGTTATATAGTCCAAAGATCTAAAATCAGTGTACTGTAGAGATACAGTCACATCAACATTTACAGCAGCACAATTCACAATAGCCAAGTTATAAAACCAGCCCAAGGGCCTTTCAACAGATGAACAAATTAGAAAAATGTGGTAACTATCCACAATAGAGTTTTACTCAACTATAAAGAAGAATGAAATAATAGCATCTGCAGGTAAATTAATAGAACTGTAGAACATCACACTAAGTAAAATAAAACAAACCTAGAAAGTCAAGGGTCATATGTTTTCTCTCATGTTCAGAGGCTAGACCAAACTAAGAGGGTAAAAGTGGTGCCGTTCCATAAAAATAGAAGAGAGAGGGCTGGATCAGAGGCTCAGCTTGCCCAACATGTGTGAGTATGGAAGTTCCAACATCAGCAACATGTATACAAACGAAGTCTCAGAACAACGAAAGCCATGTAAAAAAATTAAATAAAACTGATTCTCGCTTTCTTTCTCTTGCTGTCCCTCTCTCTTAAAAAAGAAAAAAAGAAAGAAAAAAGAAAATAGAAGAGAGAACAGTGGAGTAGAGAAAGGGGATTGAGTGGGAAGGAGGAGAGATGAGAAAAGTGAAAAGAGTGGAATAAAACTGACCAAATTATCCTGACCAAATTACATATATGAATATGCCATAGTGAATTTCACCTCTATGTGTATCTATAATGCACTAATTTTTAAAAACTCTAAATAAATAGAACAAAAACTAAAGAGTAGAGGAAAGGAAACAAAAGAGGAAGGAAGAGAGCAAAAGAGGAAGTGGTAGGAACTGAATTAGAGCAAATTATATTTCATGCTTGTATAATTATATCAAAATGAACCCCGATATCATGAATAAAACTATAAATCACTAATAAAGTTTTTTCTAAAAGTTAAAAATATTTTTAAAGTATGGAGAATGATAATATAATCAAACAGAACCCCAAAGTAAGCAGAAGTAGTTATATCCAGAAAAGGGCATTTCAAGCCAAAAATGGTCAAAAGAGACAAAAAAGGTCACTACATATTGTTAAAAATATCCATCAAAAAGACATAAAAATTGTGAATATATATGCACCAAATGTCATAGTGCCCATTTTAGAAAACCAACTCTATAGTACACAAAGGAAGAGATAGGATCCACTACAATAATAGTAACTTGCACAGCCCACTCTCACTAATAGTTAGGTCTTTCAGACAAAAAAAATCAACAAAAAAAATCAGTTAAATTACACTATGAATCAAATGGAATTCCTAGACATCTGCTGACTATTTCAACCAATGGCTATAGAATAGACATTGTTTTTATCAGCACACAGAATTCTCTCCAAAATAAATCAGATTTTAGGCCTTGGAGAAAATTAACAATGCAAAAACAAGTACTTTTTGTATTCTATCTGACCAAAATAGAATAAAATTAGAAATCAGCAGTAAGATAAATAGCAGCAAATATAAGGAGATTGAACATACTTTTCAGTGATCAATGAGCAGTTGAAGAAATCAGACATTTATATCTGTTGGGGAGAGAGAAGAAAACTACTAGGATCAAATAGAAATGAAAAGAAAAATCTACCAGGAACCATAGGATGTAAAAAAGCAACTATGAGAGGAGAGTTTACAGCTATGAGCATCAACGTTCGAAAAACAGAGATCTCAAATAAATAACACAATGATGCATCTCAAGACCTTAGAAAACAAGAACAAACCAATCCCAGAGTCAACAAAGGAAAGAAATAACAAAGATCAGAGTTTACAAACAAGAAGTGGAACAGAGACAAAAGAATACAAAGAATCAATGCAGCAAGGAGTTCATATTTTGGAAAGATAAACAAACTTGAGGAATCCTTAACCAAACTAACCAAAAGAAAGGGAGAAGGCCCTAATTAATAAAATTAGAGGTGAAAATTTATATTATAACAGATACCACTGAAATCCTGAGGATAATTAGGGAATACTTTGAAAAATATATATGCCTCTAAATTGGAAAATATGGAAGAAATGGACAACTTTCTAAACGCATGTGACTTACCAAAATTGAACCAAATGGTCAAAAAGCAGCAGTGAGACTGAAGCAATAAGAAGTCTCCCAGAGAGAAAAGCCCAGTGCTGGACACATTCAGTGCTGTATTTGATCAGACTTTCAAGGAAGAACCGATACCAGTGCTCCTCAAACTATCCCACAAAATAAAGAGAAAGAATTCTTCTAAACTTGTTCTACAAAACAGTATTACCCTGCCACTAAACCTGGATAAGGACACAACAGAAGAAGAAAACTACAGACCAATATTCTTGATGAACATAGATTCAAAAATCCTCCATAAAATACTTGCTGATTGAATTCAACATTACATTTAAAAAATCATACATCATGAGCAATTTGATGTCATTCCAGGGATGTAAGATTGCTTCAATGTATGGAAATCAATACATGTAATTCACCACATAAATAGAATCAAGGATTAAAAAATCACATTATCATCTTAATACATGCAGAAAAATGCAGAAAAACCTTTGACTAAACTCAACATTCCTTTATAGGAAAAAAGAAACTCTAAACAAATTAAGTATATAAGGAATGTAAAAGGCTATCTATAGCAAACCCATGGCCAATATCACACAAAGTGGGAGAAAACTGAAATCATTTCCTCAAAAATCAGGACTGAGATAGGGTGGTCATTGTCACTACTCTTATTCAGTATAATACTAGAAAATTTTTAGTCAGAGCAATCAAGCAAGAGAAATAAATAAAAGAATATGAATAGGGAAAGATGAAGTCCAATTATCCCTGTTTGTAGACGATATAATTCTATACCTAGAAAACCCTAAAGAGTTCATCAGAATTTTCTTAGAACTGCTAAACAATTTCAAAACAATAGCAGGATACAAATCAATATATAAAATTGTTAGCTTTCCTTCCTATACACCAACAATGAACTCATTAAGAAAGAAAACAGAAAAACAACCCCAGTAAAAATAACCTCAAAAAAATGCCTAGGAATAAACCTAGCCAACGATATGAAAGACCTCTACAATGAAAATTATAAAACACTAAAGAAAGAAATTGAAGAAGACACTAAAAGATGGAAGGATATCTCATGTTCATGGATTGAGAGAATTAATGTTGTTAAAAGGGGCGTATTGCCAAAGTGACCTGCAGATTCAATGCAAACCCCATCACAATACCAATGGCATTCCTCACAGAGCTAGAAAAAACAATCCTAAAATTCATTTAAAAGCGCAAAAGACCTCAAATGGCCAAAGCAATTAAAAGCAAAAAGAAAAATGCTGGAGCCATCACAATACATGATATAGTACACTATAAAGTAATTGTTTAAAAAAAAGCATGGTATTGGTGTAAAAAATAGACACGAAGACCCATGGAATAGAATAAACTCAAGAATAAACTCACACTTCTACAGCCATCTGATTCTCTGTAAAGGAGCCAAAATCATAATGTTGAAGAAAAGACAGCCTCTTCAACAAATCGAGCTGTGGAAACTGGATATCTGAATATAGAACATTGAAAGTAACCCCTGTACCTCAGTCTGTATAAAAATCAGCTCAAGGGGGCTGGAGCGATGGCTCAGTGGTTACAGTGCTTACCTGGCATGCGCAAGTACACAGGTTCAAACCCCAGCACCCATGTACGCAACTAAGTGTCAGAGCAACAAAAGCCATGTGGAAAACTCAATAAAAATTGATTCTGTCTGTCTCTCTTTCTCTCTCTCTCACTCACTATCCTTCTCTTTGTTAAAAAAAAAAGTCAGCTCAAACTGGTTCAAGAACCTTAATATAAGACTTAAAACTATGAAACTATGAGACGAAAACATAGGGTAAACACTTCAAGATATTGGTATAAGCAATGACTTAATAGAACTCCGATAGATCAGGAAATAATCGCAAGAACTGTCAAATGAAACCACACCAAATTTAAAAGCTTCTTCTCACAAAGGATCAACAGAATGAAGAGAAAGTCTAAAACATGGGGAAAAACCTTTGCCAGATATTTATCTGATGGAGGGTTAATATCCAGTATATATAAAGAACACACAAAAAAAATTAACACCAAAAGAACAAGTAAGCCAATCAATAAATGGGTAAATGAGCTGAACGGAAGTTTCTCAGAAGTACAAATGTAATCATTATGTGAAAAAAAGTGCTCAGCACCATCAGCCATTAGGAAATGCAAATCAAACGGACACTGAGTCCATCTCTCCCCGTCAGAATGCCTGTTACTAAGAAGTCAGCAAACCACAAAGGCTGGCGAGGATGCAGAAGAAAAGGAGCCTTACGCACTGTTCACAGGAATGTAGATTAGCACAGCCCCTGTGGAACTGAACACGGAGGCTCCTCAAGGAAAAACCTAAACTTAGAACTACTGTATAATCAGGTTGTGCTGCTCTTTGGTATATACCTGCTATGGTTTGGTTGAAAGGTGTCCCTCAAAAGCTCAAATTATCAGACAATGCAAAGGTGGAAATGGACTAAATGTATTTTGCATTGTGAGATTGCCGTGAGCTTTTGGGGGTCGGGGTGGAATGTTATGGTTTGGATGAAAAATGTTCCCCAAGACCTCAATATATGAGACAATGTGAAGGCTGAGGTGAAATGATTGGGTTTGAGAGTCTTAACCCAATCAGTGAGTTAATCTGCTAGGGATGAACTGGCAACTGACGGCAGATAAGGTGTGACTGGAGAAGGTGGGTCATTGGGGGTATGGCTTCGGATACACATTTTGTATCTAATGTGGAGTGTCTTTGTCTCTCTGTGTGTGTATGTGTGCACGTGTGCATACGCGCTTCTTGATACTACCTTGAGCTGCTTCCCTCCACTACACTCTTCCACCATGATGGCCTGCCTCACCTCCAGGCCCAAGGAATGGAGCCAGACTTCTGTGGACTAAGACCACTGAAACCATGAGCCCTCAAATAAACTTTTCCTCCTAAAACTGTTCTTGTCAGGTCTTTTAATCACAGCAGTGAAAATGCTGACCAAAACAACACCCAAAAGACTCGGTCATCATACTGTAGAGATATCTGAATACCCATATTCATTGCAGTAGTATTCACAAAAGCCAAGTTAAGGAATTGGTCCAGGTGCCTATCAGTGGATGAATGGCTAAAGAAAACATGGTGTACATTCACAGTGGAGTGTTATTCAGCCACGAAAAAGAAGAGTCATGTAATTTTCAGAAAAATGGATGGAACCAGAGATCATCATAAGTAAAATTAGCCATATTCAAGACAACACGAAAATAGAAGGGAAACTATTTGAGAAGGGAAAAGGGTCAAGAGGGTGGTTAAGAGAGGGTAACAAAGAAAGATCAAAGTACATTTATTGGAGGCTGGAGCGGTGGCTCAGTAGTTACAGCACTTGCCTGGAATGCACAAGGACCGGGTTCAAACCCCAGCACCACATACACAATGAAGTGTCAAAGCAACAAAAGCTACAAGAAAATGTAAACAAAAAATTGATTATCTCTTTCTCTCTTTCTCATTGTTTCTCTCTCTCTTTAAAAAAATATATTTTATGTGTGTATGAAAATGTCACAGAGATCCATTATTTGGTACAATTAATATGCTCTAGTGATTATAATAAAATTTAAAATAAAATAAAATCTAAAAAATAAAAATGGGCAAAGTACCTAATATATTTCTCAAAAGAAAATATTAAAATGACCAGTAGATGTATGTAAAAATGCTCAACATCATTAATCATCAAGGAAACACAAACCAAACTACAATGAACTATCACCTTACACATATTGAAATGACTATTGCAGAAAAGTCTTCAGATTTCTCTTTAGATAAGTGTGGGTGAAGATATGGATAAAAAGAAATTCCTGTTTACTCTTGATGGGAATATGAACTAGTATAGCCATTATGAAAAACAGTAGAGGCTCCTCAAAAGTCAAAAATAGAGAGATCTAATAGATTTAGCGATCACAGATGTGGGTGTGTATCCAAAGGAATTAAAATCAGTGTGTAAGAATGCAGCTGCACACCCCTGTTCAATGCAGCGTCATTCACAATGGTCAAGACATATATTCAACCTATGCATCCATCGACAGATGTACGGATGAAAAGAAATGTGGTACATGAACGCAGTAGAATGCTGTCCGGCCTTTAAAGAGAAGGAAATCCTGCCATTCGGGACAACGTGGATGACCCTGTGGGATGCCATGCGAAGTGAAGTCAGCCAGCCACAGAGCAATCAATGCTGCATGGTGCCAGTAGTGTGTGAGCGTCAAACGGTCCACCTCGCAGGAGCAGGGATAAAGCGCGATCACTGAGGCTGGGGAGAGGAAACTGGGACGATGTTAGTCAAAGGACACAAATTCTAGTTAGGCGGAATAAGTTCAAGAGGGCTAATGTGACGCCATCAATAACACACTGTACGTGTGAGAATGGCTCTGAATGGGGTTTAAGCCTTCCCACCACAAATAGTGTGAGTTGATGCATAAGTTAAATGCCTAGATTTAGCCGTCCGCAATGCGTGTGTTTGTGTGCGTGTCACATCGTAGACCAAAACCATGCAATGTTTACTTATCAGTTTAAGAAAATCTAGATTACAGAATGAAGGAACGAGGCACCAGGAGAGAGGAGGGCGACACCCAGACCCAGGCAGCAAGTGAAACTCAGCAAGGCAAAGCCAGATGCTAAATTCATTATTTTGCACATGTGATTGATAAGAGAAGGTGGAAGTTAGATTATTTATATATCTCAAAGGGGAAAAAAGGCTCTTTTCAACACTTCTTACCTTCATGTTATATTATGCTTCCAGATAGGCAGACAGGATAAATTTTACCCTTGGTATGCTAAAGGGCACTTTTAAAATTCAATAATACTCCAGAAGAATCAAAAGTGCCGAGCGTTTACATAATTGAGTTGAATGACTGTTATTAAGTCAGTGGCAAAGGTTAGGCTTTTCGATAGAAGGTAGTTTGGATAAATGGTTAAACTATTTCAAATTCCCATGGAGTCTCCACCAATGGTTAAACCTCCACTCCCGTAACTAGGAAATGCCTGAGGGGATGATAACAATTTTCTCTTCCTCCTCCTGTTCTTTTTTTAAACTAATAATAAAAAAAATCACAACAAGGAGTAATGAAAATGTACAGAGTGAGGTCCGTGTATACAATCCAGGAAGGTGGGCTTATGAGGGTCTTCCTATTCCAGTCGGGATTGTTGAAGTGGTGGATTCTATTGTAAACCATACTGGAAGTAAATAGCTTTGGAGTAATGAAATTTTATCCTAATTTCAGAAGATCAGAACACGAAATGAACATCAGAATAAACCTGATGGGGGTTAGGGAAGGGTAAAAGAGCAAAGAGAAAAATCTATGTTTTTAGGCCAAGTTAATGTCAAAATCAACAAGGGAGAACAGTCATTCTGGGTCACCCATAGGGAGGGTAATAAACACAACCAGGATAACTTAAACCAATCATTTCAACCTGAATTTCTTTTAACCAGCTAATTGGACTCACCTTCCTGGCCACAAACTCAGAGCAACTGATTTGAGGTCCTTAGGATGACTCCACATTTTCGTTTTGCCTAGAACCCAGCCTCATACTATATTCCAGATCGCCTTCCTCGGAGAAGATCAGTAGCTCGTAACAGCTGTTGAGGACCTACTATGTGCACTAGTTCTCCAGAAGCACAGAGTGACTCAACCTCTTATTCACTGGTAGGGGAAACGGTGCCACCTCTTTGGAAACACACTAGGCAACCTCTTGTGAAGCCGGGAGTACTCCTTCCACATGATCCAGAATGCACTCTCTGGTATTAACCCAGAGGATTTGAAAACGTGTCTAAACAAAACCTTGCATCCTGATGTTTATGGCAGTTTTATTCATGATTGCCAAAACTTGGGAGAAGATAGGATGTCCTTCAGTAGGTGAATGGCTACCTAAACTGCACATCCAGACAATGGAATACTATTCAGCACTAAAAAGAAATGAGCTATCAAGATGTGAAAAAGTTGGAGGAAGCTTACATACATATTGCCAGGGGATAATCTGAAAAGGCTGCATGCTGTCCGACACCAACTATATAACTTTCTGGAAACAGCAAAACTATGGAGACAATAAAAAGGAGCAGTGTTTACTTGGGGTTAGAGGGTTGGGAAAGGCATGAATAGGTGGGGCAGAGGCGATCTTTAGTAAATATTTTCTGTATCATGCTATAAAAGGGTACATGTCATCACGCATTTATCCAAACCCATAGGCGGTGCAATGAGCTAACCCTCGTGCAAGCTGTTGACTTTGGGTGACTGTGACGCGTCACCATAGCTCACCGGTAGTAATAAATGCATCTCTGGTGGGGGACGGTGACAGGGTGAAACGCTATGCCTATGTGGTGGCAGAGGGCAGATGGGAAATCAATCTACCTTCCTCTAAACTTTGCTATGAACCTAAAACTGCCCTTAAAAATTATGTCTTTAAAAAAAATGTCTATTCATTATTTTTAAAACACCAAGTCATACTGGACAACATTTAAACTTTATAAATCATCTAAATCTGACCATTAAGGGAAATGCTTATCGTTAACCTGGAGTGGAAGTTATACAGCCATTAATAGGTAGACACAAAGGAAGAGGGACACACGCACATTTGCACTCGACATTATCTGAAGAAAAGGAGCTTGAAATAAGATCGAGCAAGCTGCTGCCCTTGAAGCAAGCGTGCTTCACTGCCTTCTCACATCCTGCAGCTTCCGAGGTTCGAAGTTGCTGTCATTTCTTTTTAACACACGCCAACTTTTAACTGCTAGGAAAGAGGAGGAAATAATCTTCTGTGCACTCTTTCCCACGCTCCATCTCTGCAGCCCTTTGATTTGTCAGTTACAATTTGGCATCTCCCGTGATTTATTATATTAACATCCTGCTGTGTGAGCTTGCTTCTAAACTTAAGTGGATTTAACTTCGTTTCTGTTTTTCTTGTGAATGTCTTATTTTTAATTGACATGGTGATTGCACATAGTTACAGGACACAGCGCAACATTTCAATACACGTACGCAATGTGTGATGAACAGAACAGGGTAACTGGCATGTCTATCACCTCAGACACCTGTCATTTCTTTTGCTGGGAACTTTAAAAAAAATCTCTCTGCTTGGTGTTTTGAAATATTCAATTATTTGTTGTCAACTATAATTATCCTGCTGTGCTACAAAGCATTAGAAGTTATTCCTCCTATATCCAGTTGCACCTCTGTACCCATTAACTATCCTCTTTCCACTTCTCCTCTCCAACATTTTTCCCAGACTCTGATAACCACTATTCCATTCTCTACTTCTATGAGATCAACTTTTTAGCCATATACAATTAAAAACAGGTATCATCTCTCTCTGTAACTGTTTTGCTTAACATAATGTCCTTCAGATCCACTGATACTGCCTGAAATGACAGAAGTTCATTCTTTTTCATGGCTGAATGATATTCCATTGTGTTTATATTCCACATTTTCTTTATCTCTTCATCCACTGATGGACAACTGGGTCAGTTCCAATTCCTTTGCTTGGGACTAGCACTGCAATGAGCGTGGGAGTTGTCTCATCAACATACTGACTTCAATTCCTTTGGATGTATACCCAGATGTGTGATTGCTAGACCATATGGTAGTTCTATTTTTAGCTTTTTGAGGACCCTGAATACGTAAAACTAGCTTCTGAGTTTGGTCATCATTTGTCATTTTCAAAGTCTTTATATACTTACTTGAATGAATTTCATCAAATAGGGTTTTTTAAATAAAGAGTCTGTGGCTATTGTATTTCTTTTCATTCCTTCCTTGCTCTTACAGATGCAGCCCCATCCCAGGCCCCTGCTTGCACTGTTCACCTCCCAGATACAGACATACGTCACCTTTTCTCTCCACCTGCACAGCACACTACATCTAGATTTTTTATTGAGGTATATATTTTATATATCACAAAATTCAAACACTTCAGATGCTTACTTTAAAAATTCTTAGTAAACCTTGGAGTGGGGCAATCATTTCTCTGAATCCATCACAATTTCTCTCTCCCACCCCAATAATATCCCCTGGTCCCATTTACAATTAATTCTCTTTCTGACCCCATACCTGAGCAGCCGCCTCTGTACTTTCTGTCTCTTAAGTCTGCCTTTTCTGAATATCTCATGGAAACGGAAACACAGACATGTGCTCTCACGGCTGCCTCTTTCACTTCGCATAACATTTTGATTTCCATCCTTGATGTGCACTTGCTGGTGGTTTGTTCCATTTTATTGCTAATTCATATTTCATTGTATGAATAGTACGCATTCTGTTTATTTACCAACTGTGGACATTTAGGTTGATTCTAGTTTTGGGTTCTTATCAGCAATGACACCATGAACCTTTTCACTTTTCGTGGGTATGTATATACCTATGAATGGATATACTGGGTCATATGATAGTTTTTTGGATTTTTTTAATTGGTTCATCATCATCTTACATACTGAAGGGATTTGTTGGTTTTCATTCATACATGCATATGTATTGACAGAGTTGCTTGAACCCTATCCTTGTCCAGGATCTACTCCCTTCCGCAACTCCCTGATCTCGTGACTTCTCTGTAGTTCCCCCAAGTTACAGATATAAATGACCATCTGCATGTATTATAATCATTAAAATTACAGATTTATCTGCTTGCCTGGGTGTATTTGCGATTCCATGGGAGTCAACTGGACTCTATAGCATTGAACTCCCCCTTTTTCCTTCCCTCTACTCCCTCCCTTTATCAACCCCCATTCATAGCTATTGTCCCCACAACTTATGTGTTACTTCAGTTTGGGTGGGTCGATTAAATAAATTTGACTAAGTTTGATCCTATCTTAGGTTTTATTCTAGCTTCCATATATGAGAGAAAATATTCGACCCTTAAATCTCTAGGTTCAGCTTGTTTCATTCAACATGATTTTTTCCATTTCCATCTACTTAACTGCAAAAGCCATGATATCTTTCTTTCTAATACCTGAGTAGAACTCCAATATATATATATATATATATATATATATATATATATATATATATATATAATATCACAGTTTTCAGATCCAGTGAAGGGCATCTAGGCTGTTTCCATAATTTAGCTATTGTAAATTGAGCTGCTATATACATTGATGTACCTATATATTTGTAATAAGCTGATTCTAGCTCTTCTGGGAAAATACCCACGAATGGGATAGCTGAGTCAAACTGTGGTTCCATCCATAATTCTCTGAAGAGTCTCCACACTGCTTTCCAGAGTGGCTGTACCAGTTTGCAGTCCCACCAACAGTATGTTAATGTTCCTTTCTCCCCACAACCCCTCTAGAATCTGCTATTGTTCGTGTTCTTCATTTTTGCCACTCTGACTGGAGTGAGGTGCAGTTTTGATCTGCATTTCTCTGATTGCTAGTGATGTAGAACACTTTCTCATATATCTTTTGGCTTCTTGAACTTCCTGTGTTGAGAAGTCTCTGTTTAGCTCTTTGGCCCATTTATTGATTGGAGTATTTGTGCTTTGAGTGTTAAGTTTTTTTAGTTCTTTGTATATTCTGGATATTAACCCCCTGTTGGAGAGGTAGCAGGCCATCATTTTCTCTTATTCTGTACGTTTTTTCTTGACACCATTGACTAATTCCTTAGCTGTGCAGAAATTTTTCAGTTTAGTGGTATCCCACTCACTAATTCTTGGTTATAATTCTTGTGCTTCTTATTAAGGAAGAGGTGCCTACACCAATATGATGGAGTGTTAATCCTATTTTTTTTTCTTCTAATAGTTGTGTGGTTGCTGGTTTAATGCCTAGTTCTTTGATCCATGTTGATTTGATTTTTATGCAGGGTGGGAGATAAGGATCTAATACTGGTTTCTGCAAATGGCTGTGCAGTTTGTCCAGCACCGTTTGCTGAACAGGCTATCTTTCCTCTAAGGTATATTCTTGCTCCCTTTGTTGAATATCAGATGGTTAAAGACTCCTGGGTTAGTCTCAGTGTCTTCTATTCTATTCTATGCTCTTCCTGCCTATTATGATACCAGTACCATGCTGTTTTTGTTACTACAGCTCTATAGAACAATTGCGCAATTGCAGGTCAGGTATTACCATCCCTTCTGCCTTGTTTTGTGTTTGTTTTGTTTTGCTTTGTAGCTTAGTAGTGTTTTGGCAATTCTGGGTTTCTTATTGTTCCAAATGAATTTAAGAATTGATTTTTCTATATCTGTGAAGAATGACATTGGTAATTTGATGGGGATTGTGTTGAATATAGTACTTTCAGCAGAATGGCCATTTTAACTGTATTGATTCTGCCTAACCAAGAATATGGGATGTCTTTCCATCTTCTCAGGTCTTCTTCAATTTCTTTCTTCATTGGTTGATAGTTTTCATTGTAGAGGTTTTTTAATTCCTTTTTTAGATTAATTCCCCTGTATTTTATTCTTTTTGAGATTGTTGTGAATGGGACAGATTTCCTAATTTCTTCTTCAGCAGAATTGCTGTTGGAGTATAGGAAAGCTATTGATTTATGGGTGTGGAACTTGTATCTTGCCACTTTGCTGAATTCGTTTGTCAGCTCTATAAGTCTTCTGATAGAGTTTTTGCCATTTTCTCAATATAAGATCATATCCCCAGCAAATAGAGATGATTTAACTTCTTTTTCTATTCAAATCCGTTTGATTTCCTTGTCTTGTCTGATAGCTCTAGCAAGGGTTTCAAGGACTAAATTGAATAAGCGTGGTGAGAGCGAACAGCCTTGTCTTGTTCCTGAGTTCAGTGGCAATGCTTTCAGTTTTTCTCCATTAAGTATAATGTTGGCTGTGGGTTTGTCATAAATGGCCTTGACAAAATTAGGGTAAATTCCTTTAATCTCTATTTTCTCAAGAGTTTTGACCATGTATGGGTGTTGGATTTTGTCAAAGGCCTTTTCTGCATTAATTCAGGTGATCATTGGTTTTTGCCTTTAATTCTGTTTAAGTGATGAATTACATTTATTGATCTGCATGTGTTGAACCAGACTTGCGTGCCTGGAAAGAACCCACTTGACCGCAATGTATTACCGTTTTGATGTGCTTTTGGATGCGGTTGCTAGAATTTTATTAAGGATTTTTGAATCTATGTTCATAAAGGATATTAGTCTGTAGTTTTCTTTTCTTGATGTGTCTTTGTTTGGTTTTGGTATTATGGTTGCCTCATAAAAAGTGTTTGAGAGAGTTCCATCCCTTTCAATTTCATAGAATAGCTTACTAAGGAGATTTGTTAATTCTTCTGTAAAGATCTGGTAGAACTCTGCTGAGAATCCATCAGGTCCTGGGTTTTTCTTTTTTGGAAGGCCTTTGATTGCTGTTTCAATTTTCTGACCTAATATTGGTCTATTGAGCTGTTCAATATCTGCCTGCATCAGTCTGGGGACTTTGTATTTGGCTAGGTATTTGTCCATGTCCTCCAGATTCTCCAACTTGAAGAACTATAGCTTTTCAAAATCGTTTCTAATAATCCTCTGGATTTCAGAGGAGTTGGTGGTTATGTCTTTGTTTTCATTTCTTATTTTGTTGATTTGCTTCATTTCATTCTTTCTTTTGGTGAGGTTGGCTAGAGGTCTGTCAATTTTATTTATTTATTTTTGAAGAACCAACTTTTTGTTTTGTTGATTTTATGTATTATTATTTTTTTGTTTGCAATTTCATTGATTTTAGCTCTGATCTTTGTTATTTCCTGTCTTCTACTATATTTAAGTTTGGATTTTTCTTCTTGTAAAGATTTGAGGTGTAGCATAAGTTTATTTATTTGAGCTCTCTCCTGATTTTTGATGAAGGCACTCGGTGCTATAAATTTACCTTTTAAGAGTGCTTTCAGACTGTCCCAGCAGTTCCAACATGTTGTGCCTTCATTTTTATTCATTTCCAAGAACTTCTTGATTTCTGTTCTCATTTCCTCTGGGTCCATTCTTCATTTCAGAAGGTACTATTCAATCTCTATGTATTTAAGTACTTTCTGTTATTTTTCTTGCTGTTAATTGCTGGGATCATACCATTGTGGTCTGATAGGGTACACGGGATTATATCAACTTTTTTGTATTTGCTAAGGTTACCTTTGTGGACTAAGAACTTATTTTGGGAAAAGATCCATGTGCTGCTGAGAAGGTAAACTCAGCTGATGTGCAATGGGATATTCTGTAGGTGTTGGTTAGGTCCATTTGATTTATGGAGTTGTTTAGACTGGAGATTTCTTTGTTGATTTTTTTGTTTTGATGATCTATCTATTGGTGATAAAGGTATATTAAAGCCTCCCCCAATATTATTGTGTTGGATCTGTAAGTCATTTAATGCCATGGAGTAATTTTTGACATATTTGGGAGCGTAGGAGTTTGGTGCTAAATGTTAATTATGGTTACATTTTCTTGATGTAGCACTGCATTATCTAAGATGTGGTGGCCTTCTTTGTCTCTTCTGACTAATTTTTGGTCAAAATCTACTTTTTCAGAAATGAGTATTGTGACACCAGCTTGTTTTTTTGACCATAAGCATGGTAGGGTTTTTTCCCAACCTATTACCTTCAGTCTGTGGCTGTCTTTGGCTATGAGGTGATTAAGCAGCATATTTTTGAATTTTTTTTTGATCCAGTCTGCTAATCTGTGTCTTTTGTTTGGGGCATTGAATCCATTCATGTTCAGTGTTAGAATACATATGTGATTTTGGTCTCTGGCACTGTGACCTTTGCTGTAATTTGTGCCATCTCGGATAGCTTTTAATGAGTTATGCTTTTATTGACTTTCCTCTGGTTGTGGGTTTTGGGACTTGTTTGATTGTCCCTCTGTTTGAAGTTTGTCTTTGAATATTCTCTATAGAGCTGGTTTTGTGTTCATGTATGTTGCTAGTTTGTTTTTATCGTTGAAAGTTTGTATTTCCCCACCAAATTAGAAGCTGAGTTTTGCTGGGTATATTATTTTGGGCTGACAATTATTTTCTTTCAATATTTGAAAAATTTTGTTCCATGCTCTCCTTGCCTTTATGGTTTGATTTGAGAAGTCCACAGTGATCCTGCCCAGAATACACAGTTCCTAGGGCCATCTCTGCACCAAACTCATGGGGCCTAGAATATGTGCAGCACCTGGGGGCTGTCTCAGCTCTGAACTCATGGGCTCCTGGGGTGGTCAGCAGCCTGAGGTGCAGCACCTGGGGCAGCCTTCACCTGAACTCCAGCTCTCAGAGCAGCTGCCTAGACTGCCCACCTTCTCAGGATGGCCATGTCCTTGGCTCTCCATGGCCAGTTTGGAGCCACGTCTAAGTTATGTTCACTAATGCAGCCCCTGGGTTCAGCTAAAGAGTGGGAGCCCTTATGGGAGCACGATTCTCCGTGCCAATTTGTCCTTCCTTTATTTGTGTTTGTTCTTCCCTCCCTCTGTGCCAAACCTGCACAGCAGCCACCAGGTGGTGGCTCTTGCAGCCAGAGCTCCTCAGCCCCTAAGTGGTTTTCCTTCCTTGCCTGTTGTATCCTAGCCTCTGAGTTTCTGGTTTTCCTTCTTTGTCTTCTAATGAATTTTGGCAAAATTTTGCCATTCACCCACCTCACAAAACGCACTTCTCCCTCTGTTGGTGACCTGTTTCATGGAGAGATTCTACATGCAGCCCTCCCACCATCTTCCTCCTCCTCGTGTGATCATTTTATGTTTAACATTTTAAGAAAACCGCAGCAGATGCATCATTTTGTATTCCCTAACAATGTTCAAGGGTTCATATTTCTAAATATCCTTACCAACATTTGTTATTCTCTTCTTATTTATTGTAGTCATTATAGTAGGTTTGAATCATTTCCCTAATTATTAATAGTGTCGAGCATCTTTCATATTTCTTTGGTGAAATATCTGTTCACATTTTTTGCCCATTTTTGTTTGGGTTTTCCTCTTATTATTGAGTTCTAAGATTTCTTTGTAAACTCTGAACACAAGTCCTTTATCAGCTACGTGTTTTGCAAATATTTTCCCCCAATTAGCTGTTTGTCTATTCCGTTTCTTCATGGTGTCCTCTGAGGAGCAATTTTTAAAATATTTTTTCATTTTTATTAGTTCATCATAATTATACATACTGTTGGGTTTGATTTTTGACAATTATATAAGCATGAAGAACAAAAGTTTTTAATTTATGCCATATAGCTACTTCACTAAAAAAGACCACAAAAATGGTCTAAAAAAAAAACAAGGTCAAATGTTCTCTCTGATATGTGGAAGCTAACCCAAAATAAGGAAAAGAGCAGAAAAATAGGCAAAGGGAAAGGAAATGGAGGAAGGGAGAATGGAAGAAGGAAAGTTTGTAGAAGGAATCAGACTTAAGTTTATCATGTTCACATACGAACATACCATACTGAATCTCATCAACGTGTACATCAATGAGTCACTGAAATCTGAAAACTACTAGTAAATAACACAAAGATCAATATTGTACAGGGAAGAGAATGGGGTGGCAGGGTGAGGCACAAGAGGGGAAGTATTGGGGACTGAATTAGTAAGTTATACAGCATGGTTTGATAAAAATGTCAATGTTTAGGGGCCTGGAGCAGTGGCTCAGCAGTTACGGTGCTTGTCTCTCATGCACGAGTACACCAGTTCGAACCCCAGCACCATGTACACAACAAAGTGTCAGAGGAATGAAAGTCACATGAAAAACTAAATAAAAATTGTTTCTCTCTTTCTCTCCCTCTCACTGTCCCTTCTTTCTTAAAAAAAGAAAAAGTCAATGTTTATCTTATTGTCAATTATATCTAACAAGTACAGGGGGTGGGAGAAACGGAAGGGAAGGAGAAATACTGGAAACTAAGTTAAAACAAGGTATAGTCCTGTATCCTATTGTCATATATTTTTTTAAAAAAAAAAAAAAAACAGGATGGGTGGAAGGGAGGGAAAGGAGAAAAACTGGAGACTGAATTAGAACAATCTAAACTCCATGCTTTTATAATGATAGCATTATATAATCCTGTGTATAACTAAAAAAAGAACCAATAAATAAAAAATAAATATTTTTTAAGTTAAAAAAATAAAAAAGCACTTCTCACTTTAAAATTAGCATGCAAACTCTCAAGCACACAAAAATTTAATAACTAATAGAGCACCCTCTTCATCAGGAAACCTGCAAAGTGTGTGGGTGAAGCACCCACAGAGGAAGGACTCCACCAAGGCAGCTACCATTGCTACGTTTGTTGCAAATCCATCCATTCCTTCCTACTTGCTAACCTCAATTTCCAGATCACACTTCTGCTCTTAGAGTTGTGCTAGCCAGTAGGGTAAGTACTAATACACATGTGAGTATTTGAATTTATATTAATTAAAGCTGAATGCAATTAGAAAGTCAGTTCCAAGTCACACTACTGACATTTGCACTGCTCAAAAGTCACATATGGAGAGCACTCTGTGAGACAGTGCAGAGAGCATTTATATGGGAAAGTCCTGTTGGATGGGGCTGATTTAAAGGATTCTTATTGATATTTTTACTAATTGGTATGAAAGAAAGCTTTGTGGGCTGGAGCGGTGGCTCAGCAGTTACGGCGCTTGCCTGGCAAGGGCAAGGACCCGAGTTCAATCCCCAGCACCACGTACACAACGAAGTGGCTGAGGAATGAAAGACACATGAAAAACCAAATAAAGATTGCTTCTCTCTTTCCCTCTCTCTCCCTCTGTCCCCTCTTTCTTTAAAAAAGAAAAGAAAAGAAAGAAAGCTTCGTGAGCAGTGCTAAATTATAGCGGTCTTACAGATTACAGCACTCTGCATATCGCATCTGCTAAGTTCTTGATATTTTTCCTTACCTTTTCTTTGTTTGTTTCATTCAGCTCGAGCATTTCTTCAAGGGATTATATCAAAAAAGGTTGCAAAGTCCACACACTTCCATGTCCCTGAGTGCCTGACAAAGTCTTCTCATTACCTTCATATGTGGATGAGAGTGGCTGAAACCAGAATTCCTGGGTCACTTTCTCCTTCACTCAAAAATTTCCTTACTATTATAGCCTATTTTTACTTTCTAGGTTCTTATACAAACATTTTATTTCCCTTAAATTAAAAAAAATTCACCAGGAGATACCGCAAAAGAGTTCTCTTCATGAATTTTGCCTGGTAACTTGGGAAGCACACTGACCCCCAAACACTCATGTGTTTTTGGTGCATATATAGTTTTTCCATTTTTTTATTGTATCTTCTCCATTTGTTCTATCCTTCTAGAATCCTTAGCATATTTATATATAAACTCTGGGGCTCATCCTTCATGTCTTCATCTCTGTGTGTACTAATGATTTTCTTTCATCCATACCTTGGAAAATTTCTTGAGCTTATTTCCATCTTTGCTGATCCAGTGTTTTATTTTTTCTTGTAACCAATCTGCAATTCATATCTTCTCTTGTGTTTTTCACTTGGCAATTTGTTTTCTATTATCATAAAGCAAATCCTTAATCTGGTATTCTTCCATCTTTGAAAATGCCATTGTTCGGGGCTGGAGCGGTGGCTCAGCGGTTTCAGCGCTTGCCTGGCAAGCACAAGGGCCTGGGTTCAAACCCCAGCACCACGTACACAACTAAGTGTTGGAGCAACTAAGGCCATGTGAAAAACTAAATAAAGTTGTTTCTCCCTTTCTCTGTCTCTCTCACTGTCCCTCTCTCAAAAACAAAGAAAAAAAAAAGAAAATGCCATTGATGAATTTCACTGATAAGGCCAAATGGAAATTTTCTAGTTTTCTTCTTTTTCTGAAGCTCTGTTTATTGTGTTTATTGAGGGGATAATTTTTCTGTTTTTAAACTCTTTTTTTTTTTTTTTTTTTTTTTTTTTTTTTTTTTTTTTTTTTTTTTTTTTTTTTTTTTTTTTTTTTTTTTTTGGTTTACGAGTTTTAGAGTTAAATCTGGGCTCAACTTTCTATTTTGCTACTTACTTGACCAAGTTTTTTAAATGTATACATGATGTGCGTGTTATTTCCAGAGTTTAGAGCTATTGTCAGGATTGAGAGGTGTTTTATGCCAAGCATTTCACACCTGGTTGGTGCTCAGTAAGTGTCAGTATTATTTTCCTGGATCTTTTCATTCCTGTAATGCTTCCTCAGCTTGTCCATTCTGGAGTATTAGAGAGAAACCTGTCTAAACTTAGGAGCTAACTTAGAGTCTAGCAGAGACAATGCTGCCATGTATTTGTATGTTTCACGCTCAGATGAGGGAATGGGGGAAATGTTTTAGAAATTTTGTAATTTCACTTTGTTAGATCAGTAGGGCAGTGCCAGAAGAGAGCAGAGCTATCTATCCTGCACTCCTTGGTCAAAAAGTCCTCTCTGCCTGTCAAGGCAGGATGAAGGCAGTTAACACAGGAACCTCATCCTCCTGTGGAATCTCTGCCCTCAATAGAGGCTTCAGAGTGTTCCACCCTTCTCCACACCCCAGCAATGCCAAACAGAACTGGATGTACCGGGCATAGTACACGGTGTCCCCCATCTGTTTGGACCCCAGGACACCAAGCCTTTCCCCAAGGTGCTTTTAGAATCAAGATCCCTGACACCTGCATGAACCCTGTGGCCTCTGCCACTCCAAGATGCATGTTCCAGGGATAATCTGCTAGAGAGTCCCTGCCAATTAGTTCCCATGCCAGTTACTGATTAATCATCCGTCCCTTCATCCTTCTCTTCAATTCAGTAATATCAACCTGACTTGAAAAAAACAGCATAAAAGTTTCTGTCCCTTCCTTACTTCCAATTCCAGTTTTGGCAGCCTCCTCCACCTGCCTGCCCTGCCATTTTTAGATTCCTTAGGCCATAACCATGGAAATTTGGGATTGGAGGAATTATAAAATGGATCAATGTCCCCAGCTAAAACAGCTTGTTTTGTTTAATCATAATTTTACAAAAAAAAATGTACATGGGAGAAGAAACAAATAATGGTACTGGCATTGATCTTATTTATGGGAACTATGGCCAAAAAAGTTAATTGTGGCTGTCATTATATAGCATTGCCTTTGCTTAAAAAAAAAAAAAGAAAAAGAAAAAGAAAAGAAAAGAAAAGGAAAAAAATCTCAATTCTGCTTTGGGGTAACTGCTTCCCTTGAACTTTCTGTTCACAGAACCCTGGTTGGTTAAAAGCCAACACAGTATAGTTCAACTCCAGTTTTTATCCTTTTTTCAGGATGTGTGTTGGTGTCTAAAGGCAAACCATTGAGATGATCTGGTCAGCTCCAGGGATCAGAAGCAGCTTTCTTCACAGTTGAACTGTGCTGCCTGGCAGTGTATTCCAGGAAATGTGCAGGTTGAACTGATCTTTCTGTCATGGGCAAGAGGTTTCCAGCTGATCTGTTTGCTGCTCTGGTGAATTACTCTCACATAAACAACAGGAACAGCACAGAGAGATACTGCTGGAGCTTCCTTCCTACAAACACAACCTGCCGGCAACTACTGAGCATGCTCAGTCTGGACCACATAAATCTTTTATTAGAGAATTAAGGAGGAAGGCATGAGAACAGAAGAAGGAGACTTTACAAAGTGATTGAGCTTGAAAAAGAAAAAGGCCCAGCAGAGAGAGAGGGGCCTAGATGGAGTTGCACAGCTGGGATGAAACAGGGTAGCAGCCACAGGGATCAGAAATGCCCTGGGAGAACCCTTTCATTCTTGATCAGTCCTCCCAAAGCTTTCTCTGCAGGGCAAACCCACTTCTCTCCATGGAAGGCCAGAGAGTTCTGGAGTTCATTTTAAAGCTAGTAAGAGGGAGCTGCTTGCTACAAGGATACTCCTTCTAAAATGATAAGTTCTGATCATCCCATTGCTAAGACAGGCAAAGCCAGCTCCATAAGCTACATATCTGTGTTGTCCAACTGTTTTAGCTCACAAAGAGGTCAGAAACCAAAAACAACAGAGTTCAAGACCACCTAGGGCGAAGACTAGGCCAAGGGATGCACTTGCTCCGTGTAGACCTGGGTTCAGCCTTGTCCTAAATTGTGTCTTCTCCTGAAGATCACAAAAAGAGAGAGAGGGACAGAAAACCTGATGATAAAATGCTTTGCCAGACCCTGGGTCTGTCATTCAGGCATCTACCCGGACTGTACAGATCCATGCAGAAGGAAGATCCATTCAGAGAGCTCCACAGGCCAAGGCCACCCTCTGCCTCTCTTGAAATATGTGTGGCATCCAGGGAGTTTCTCAGGCCACAAATAAACATAAAGCCCACCGGTATTAAGGGTGTTATGGGAGGCTGATGATTCATGCCTCATCATCCTATTTCAAAATCCCAGTTGAGGGACAGAATGGTCAAAGCCATGGACTGTAACATAACTGTTGTTAGAACAGAACTTGGGTAACTGGGCAAATATATGTTGGTCATAATAATAAGAAGCACATCACTCTACTTAAGAAAAATATTTTCCATAAACTGTATGTGGAGTCTTATCACATGTGAATCTAACTCAAATTATACTAGATGAGTTGGAGAAAAAGAGAAGTGATTATTTTTTAAATCATCTCCTTCTTTTTATTGGTACAATATAATCTTACATAGTGAAAGGAGTCACTATTACACATTCATACAGTCTCACATAATGATAATGTAACTTGAACCCGGTTCTTACCCAGGAATTCTCCACCTTCCACTCCCCACTCTCCTACTTCCACTGCATTTCCCCATTATAGATATTAATGTACATGTACATATATAATGATTTTTAAATTTTCTAATTTTAAATGCCTGTATGAGTAATATTGAGTGAGAAATAATTATTTAAATGGTGCATTCTGCTAAAACCCACACCCCATTTGGGAAATGAGACTGTGAGCCCTGACCATCCTCCCCAGGCAAAACTTCTCCTACTTTGTGAATGAGTTCAAGGCCATTCAGCGATGGTTTTGACCACCCACAATTGTCACCCCACTTAAACTCATAGCAATGGTGTTTAAAAGAAATCAGAGGCTTCCCAAACTTTCATGAGCTGCTAAGCATTAGGAGATCTTATTCAAAGATGGGTTCTGTCTGCTTTAGCAGGGCCTCAGATCATGCATTTCCAACGAATTCCTCAGTGATACTGTTGCTCCTAGACCACAGACCACACTTTGAGAACAAGGCTTATTATATGGATTTAGTACAGCATTCAACACACAGCAAATATTGAGCACCTACTATGTACAAAGCACTATATTTGCTGATGGTGGAGAATGAAAAGACAATGGTTCTCACTGCTCCTTATCCTTAAAGGGTCCCAGTCTAGTTTAATTTAAGGAACAATTAAGTACTTCATGAAATAAAAATCTGTCCCCAAAAAGTATACCTTCACATAACATTTAAAATCCGATCACTTAGAAAGCATGCTTTTTCAAATCTTGTCCCACTGAATTCCTCTACTGCAGGATCTCGCCTTTCCCTCAGGTGGAAGATGTTCCTGATTACTTTTTGTGTTGCCATCAGTGAATACATATTTCCAGGGATGAGAAGGAGTTCCTCACTGCCCCACAGCATAGATCACTGAATACTAAAAACAAATTAAATTAAACGTCTTCAAAAGTGACTTTATCACTGTGTGCACCCAAGTGTGTGATCTGGTAAACAAAGCGATTTCTGATTTTCATAACCTATGCAAAGGGGTGGAAAGCCCAGGACGACATATCTCTCTTCCTAGCATGGGGTCTTCTGCTGACTAGCCATGCAACCACATGCAAGTCAGTTAACCTCGAAGGACCTCAATTTCCTTCTCTTTCAGGAAGGAGCTGGACCAGGTGACCTCTGAGGTCCTTCCCAGCTCTACAATCCTATGTTCTATAACCCGCCCACCTTGAATTTGCTATAATCTGTGTTTCAGATCCCAAAGACAGATCTTTTCAACAGCCTCCACACCACAGCACACCCCCGAGCCTGGGCTGCACTGGTCCCCACAGCAAAGCTTTGAAATTCCTGACTACTGTAAACTCAGGGCTGCCAGTGCCGCGTGGAGCTGCTGCTTCACAATTCAAGTAGTCAGCTATTGACTCGTGGCAATCTATATCTGCATTAAAATGGGAGTTTTGGATTAATGTGGAGCTGAAAGCTGGACTGAAGCTCTTTGCTGCCAGCCTGTCTCTGTAATTGCAGCATGGATTTCACCAACCACAAAGGGCAAAATGAATGTGATCATCCCCAGTAGTCGATAGCCCATCGATTTTTTCTTTTGACTCTATGATTCGCACAAATATTGAAGCTCATTTTTTAAGCAAGGAGACTTATTAATCTACATTCTTCAAAACTAGTGGCCCCTTCAATGAGGTGAATTCTGAAGGTTACTTGGTATGCAAGATAGGAGTAGATTAGTCACATTTTTTAAAATTCTTCGTCATGGACACACACACACACATGCACCCTCATGTTCTCACCCTCATTTAAAATCAGCATTCCACACAGCGTGGAACTTGGTGCTCATTGTCACACTGTTCGTTATGTGTCGGATTGTTTAGGAATGACTAGGCAACACGCATTCTGGTCTGTGGTCGCTGTTTTCTTGGTTAGGTTTCATTTTTCACTCACCCCTAAGGTTGTAAACAGAATGTGTACAACAGCACCTGTGGTTCCGAAGATGGAACACTGATCCGGGGCCATTTCTTCCCCGAATGGAGGCTATTAATCTGCAGAAACAAATGCATGTTAAGGCAGAGAAACAAACGCAGCTCCTGCGGCGTTTAATTGTGGTTATTCCAATCCCACCAGTTCTTTTAATTTCTCATGATACATTTCCCATTTTTATGCTGTTTCTGGTTGCTATAGCCTCTGATCATTTCTCCAGTCTATTGCCTCCTTAATTTCACTGGAAATTTAGGCACTGAATGGCTGGAAACCACATGTGTCAGATTTGTTTTGCGTGGTTTGTTCTAAAATGCAGTGGCCTTCTCTCTCCTAATAACTCTAGTTTTTGAAAATAATCAATAATGATGAAATTGGTCACCAAATCCTATCAGCTTTTTTCCTCTGGAAAATTTCCCATAACTGGCCCCTACTCTCAGAACCAACTTTAGATGAGCAGTTTTGCCTACTTGGAGCAGAATTTATTTTCATTTTCTTATGTAGGAATAAAGGTGATGAGAATCTTGACCATACAGAGGTGGTTCTACCGCAAGGCTCAAAATGATCAGAACTAGATTGAGAAATCTGGAGTTTATTCAGGCTCCAACATGGCTCTGACATTGAAGGCATCTTGTCATCAGGAGTTTACCAATCACAACCTTTGTCTAATGTAGAGTTCTCTGCTTTCCTCTTAGCTTTCACTCTAATATCTGTTTAACTCTTTCTCTATGTCTTTGGTTCAACCAAGTACAAGTTCAAGTAATCCAAGTTACAAGATTTAATTATTAATCATCCACACTGGCTACATCTCTCATGCCTTACCATCCCATTGGCCAATAGATGGGCTATTTTTAGACCAAACACCCATGTTGATCCAATAATTACAGTTCCTGTCAATGTCATGACTTATATAGAAGATACACATTTTAAACTTAAATGTAAAAGGTAGTAGTACCCCTTTAAATGGAAAACATAGACAAGGCAGCATATCTAAGCTTTTCCTGTCAATCATGCTCAGGGGCTCAGCTGAGTTCAAACCCATCTTCTCACTTAAGTAGACCTTTGCAATAATATCCTTACTGGGATCCCAGTGTCTAAACTGTGTCTGATTTAATCCATTCCCAATTATGGTAGTGACCCTGGGAAAGTCTCTAATATATCTGATTCTTAATTTCCTCATCTATCTTTTCAATATAATATATAATAGTTGGAAAGACTTAAAGAGAGAATGTACATAACGTACTTGCTCATTTTTATCACTGTTTTATGAAAAATCCTATCCTAGTTCTAAGGATTATATTTGTTTATAAGTATCTTTCTCCTGCAAGAACATGGACAAATTGATGCCAAGGGCAAACTCTTATTTTCCTCCTTAATCCTTCATCTCTGGCCTAGAACCTAACACAAACAGCTACTCAAGATATGTGAAATGAATGAAGGCTTTCAACTCCATACCAAGCCTACGATGAAAAGATAAACTCATACTTACTTCATTAAAAGATTTCCCTAATTTTTGTTAAAATCCTATGAAGTCTCGCCTCTCCACCTAAGACAGCCTAGTCTGAGAAGGTTGACGATGCCTCTCTCTGTGTTAGGGAAGAGGATAGAGGCCCTTTATGAAGAAAGCACTCAGCTACAGAAAGTGTCACAAGCTCTACAACAGCACAGAAAGCCAAACTCGGAGGGCACACTAGAAATGTCATCCAGCCTTTTACTAATGAAGAGTTTGAGACCCACACAAATGATATGAGTCTACAGGGTTGTGATGCTTGAAAACCAAATGCATGTGTGCCTTCCTGGTAACTGGGCCTTCCTCTCTCCACGATGGCACGCCTCCACTTCAGAGTGACCACCTACTCGGTGAGCTTTAAATTGGCTGGAACTGTCCCGGGACAGGTATGATTACACTCCTACTCTATCACGGTAGTAAAGGCACCACATTTTTCTTCTTGGGAGAAATTAGAGTCTGCAATAAAACCAGTTTCCCTCCTTCCACCACCCATCTAAAGGTGAAAAAAAGACTGAGTTGTGACTAAATTGCACCTAGAAAATCAGTGTGTTTAGCATAGTTACTAGTTTTCAAACTAGGTTGCCCAGAGTGCTTCCAACCACTAGATTACATGTTGATAAAGTTTACTGTGCCTAGGAAGGGTCTGAAAGCTGCAAGACATTGTAAGAATTCATAAAGGTGTGTAAAACTAACCCCTAAACTCTGAGAACTCCGGATATAGATAATTATGTTTTAAAGTAGATGTAATACTGCAATATTATCTTCATGATGCATAAAAAACTTATCAACATACTTTAAAACTCCAATGAACTTAAATTTTAATACTTTATGCAGATGATCATTTTAACCAGTTTATTTTGTTCAATGCATTTTCAACCGATCCACTTTTTACCAAATGGAGTCTTGTGTTTCATTCCCTAGAGAAAAACTAACATGGAACTAATGCAAGTTGAGCCAGGGCTCAAGACTTCCTTCTGATTTACAACTGTCCATCACTAAGAAGACATCAGGACAGCTTTATTTGTTCATTCATTTGGGGACTTGAATGGGCCAGTTTTTTAGGTGTAGAGGAGAAAAAGGCAAAGTCTTTTGCTCTACAAGCGGACAGCACATAAATAATTAGAATGTCCTATGACAAGTGCTAGTAGAGACATGTTGCCACCAAGGATTGAAGGTTAAGCAAACAGTATGACATAAGGAAGCGGCCAAAAAGCAGAGGAAACGACCATCTGAAGTTTGCAGGTTACACAGGAATTCAAAGAAGGATGGGCAATCCAACCAGTGGCGTAAGGTAGAGCACTTATATCTACAGAACAAAGGAAGAAGTAGGGGCTAGAAAGATTTCCAGGACAACCTGTTCAGAGGCATAAAAGGGCATGGTATTTCCAGGGAACCCTGAATAATTCAGAATGACAGGAGTATGGTTCCCATTGAGAGAGGAGAGATGAGAAGGAACCAGTAATAAGGTGAAAATGTGGTCAGCAGTCAGGTAAATGCAAAAGGTTCCTGACAGGTCCACAAGAGAGACTCTGTGAGGAGAGAGGGAGGAGGCAGTCTAGAGAATTATATTCCACAGAAGAGGCAGGGCATGTTAGAGAAATCCTTTAAAGACAGATGATTCCATATATCAAAATAAAAGATGTCACTGCAAAGTGTGCAAGAATAAAAACCCGAACGCAGTAGGTCACTCTGGAATCAGAGTTATGAATGACAGAAAGAAGAGCTGGGAATGAAGGAAAGGGCAGGGAAATGTCAAGTCAGTGAACAGAGATCGTGAACTCTCTCCAGAAGAAGACAGGGCCCAGCGTGGGTAACAAAATAACTCAAACTCCAAAATAAACTGACTGTGCTCAAGTGCTCCCTGGCCTGTGTCAGGGAGCATCATGACATCAGAAAGGACAAGGCAGCCAAAAGCTGGCCAGGGAAGGGACTGAATGAGAAGCGAAGGGCGGAATCTTCGTTCAGGCCCCAGGAAAGAAGAAATAATGACAGATACTAAAGAAAGGCTGCACCATTCAATCCCTTACTTAGCCAGTAAAAAGACAAGAAATTTTAATTGCAAGGGATGAGACTGACAAAAACAAAATGGGAAGTCCATGGTACAAACGGGAACGTTTCTGGGTATCTTGTCAGAGGAAGTGATCACCTACAGGTATAGATTCAAAAGTTGCAGAAAGTTCCCTTCTCTGACCATACTGTGAAAAAGCCTCTCCTCTCCTGCAACACGTACACACACACAAACACACACACACACTTTTGCCTCTGCCAATGCCTGAAATTCTCAGAATTACCACACCACTCCTTTTTAAAAAAAGAAAGAAAGAAAGAAACAACAGAGGGACGGTGAAAGAGAGAATCTATTTTATTTAGTTTTTCATGTGGCTTTCGTTGCTTCAATATTTCATTGTGTATGTGGTGCTAGGGTTTGAACCCAGCTCTTCACGCATGCCAGGCAAGTGAGGTAACCGGTGAGCCACTGCTCCAGCCCCTCACTCCATGCCTTTTGCCTAAAATTAACAGAATCTTTTTTTCACCAGATAAATTGTGAACATCCTGAAGGAGAAGTTTATCTATCATTGTTCAGCACTGGAAATAAGAGCATCTGATTGTCACTTAACATAAGCAAGATGAACAGAAAGGAAGTGGATTGAGCATATCCCTTACTGGACAGAAATGATGCCCCTAGACAGATAGGATGAACACTTCTATTTTGGTGAGGAAGAGTTTCTCCAGGGTGCATGATGAGTGAAAATGCAATACAACACATTCATGTTTCCACCTTGGCTGCCCTTGGTTCCATGTGTATGGCTAGGATAATCAAGTGTCCAGAACTAAGCCAAAGCTCCAAATAGTGAGCCCCAGCATATATAGAACATTGAGTTAGGCATTGCAGATAAGATCAAGAATGTGAAGTCTGTGGTTTTCAAGAGCTTGGGCTTCCTTGGGAGGGCAAGAACTGAATCCTTGAAGGAAGTTGACCTGACCAGGCAGTTAATGTGAAGTGGGGGATGGAGACATTAGATTTAGGGTCTCATAAAGGGGGCTGCTTCCATGGAAGATAATAACATTCCATTTCTCAATGTTAGACCAGTCTCAGCTTTATAATTTGTGGCCTTGGTTCAAGAACAAGTTTACCTGGAAAATAACTTGAAATCAAATAGTGGTTGTCCATGTTAGTTACCCCCTCAAAAAAAAAAAGTATGTGGTAGGAATATGCTGAGCAACTGGTAATTGGAGATAAATGGATGGATGGGTGGGTGCATGGATGGACAGACAGATAGATGGTAGAGTGAGGAGGGAAAAAACACTGGCAAACATTTCCTTATCTTTTCTAATTGATATGCAATTGTTTTCAAATGTTCTTCCACCTGAGAAACCACTAGGATGATTTGGGAGCTTTTCAATGAAATCCTATAAGAGGTCTTTGTTATTTATGAATCTTTACAATGGTTCCCTTTTATTTATACTTTCTCCTTAAGTTTGAAGACTGGGTTAACTATCCCTATTTTGCTGCCCTAAGTATACTTTTGCTATAGGACAGAAGTCTGTGTATGACAGAGGTTTCCCCAGCTCACTGACAGTCTGCTGAAATCTCAACAGAAAGAGCTGTGGGGAAGTGGGGTAGATAAGAGAAGCTCTGCACTGGAGGGAAGGTGATCTTATTCAGTTTCTAATCTACCTCCACATCAACCATCTCCAAGGTTTCTCTAGGTTCTGTGCCATGGCTGTGCTCAGCGACCCATTTTTTATGATAATATAACTAACCAGTATCTATTGAACACTTATTATATGTTAAGCCAATAAGTTCAGTACCTAACATAAGTTACCTCATTTAAGTCCCATAAAGAATTCATAAGTTTGTATTGGGATCCTGATGCTCAGGAAGCATTGCCCAAGATCACAGATAAAGTAAGGAGCAAAGACAAAATTCAGGCCAGAGCCACTGTACTTAACCATGGCATGATACTACCTGTCTGCACAGCTGACCAGCTAGTGGGAGCAGGATTGAGGTAAGGTGAGACGCCATAGACAGAAGACCTACCGCTCTGCCTAGCCTATGGGCTAAATTTGACTTGCTCTCATGCTAAGTTGCACAGGTAAACTGAAGTCTCCTACAGAGTTTTATTCAAGAATAAATTATCAAAATAATATAAGTGCTGCTTTTTAAAAAAGAAAGAAAATGGGTGGACAGTATAGCATTCATTCCTTTCAGCAGTTTTCTCTGATGTGCAAAATGGCACCTCACAGAAACCTAAGTAAAGAAACAGATGAGTGAATTAATGAATCATCAGGTGAACCTGAGGGCTTTGAGCGAGAAGAAGGAAACAAACATCACAAGGACTACAATAATATTAGTATACATCAGATGGCTGGGTTGGACAGCACAGCAAGTGGCTTTCATTAATGGCCTCAACGCTGTCTAGCATGTGTGACTCACTGTCATCTGGTCCCAACAAACCTTTTCAAGTTTCTGTGCTAGATAAGTTTTCCTTCCACTCTAGTCCAAGAAACTCACTGTCCATATACTTTATTTTGTCTGAAATTTCTGTTTTGTTCATATATTTCCCTGAAAGAGCTTATCTTTCCTCTTCTCACCCCCAGTCAAAAACCATGCATACCTTCCAAAGTCCTGCTGAATCCTATTCCTTCTCTGCAATACCAGGCAGAGCAATGCAGCTTCCAAGAGCCTGCCAGCGATGACAGAAATCAATAGAAACTTCGGCAGGAATTGCCCCTGGATCTATGTGAGCAGTTTCTGTTCATGTCTATGCTGGGGTAAATTAAGGCCACCCATGCAGGCTTAGTCCATCTGACCAACTCATCTGGATTTAAAAGGCTTTCACATGTCCCTAATGATATGTTTGTGTCTTGGACTCAGGCTAAGTACGATCTGAGAGAAGGTAAGCACACCACTAATGATAAAAGCAGATTTTCCTGGCTGCCAAGATGAACTCGTGTAGCCCTCTACTCCTTATAAGTCTTTCTTCAAATGTGCCTTACATCCACTCCGTGCTGTTTTTAGCCTCTGTTTAGGTTGACTCCCCTGACTGCAATGCCCTGGCCTTCCCTCTACTATTCAGCCCTGTTTTCTCTGGCTAAGCCCCTCTCATTCTTTAAGACACACCACTCAGTCATCACCTCCTCCAAGAAGACATCCGTGAGTCCATATGCTCCTAAAAAATCTATGTACATCTTCATCACTGCACTCCCTAGACAGATTTTTTATCTGTTTGCTTAAATGTGTGCCTTTCTGAATAACTGTCAGCTCCTGTGAAAAAGACTCACTCACTATTACATCTTTTGCATCCAGGAGAAGACCTAGTACACGGTAGTATATGATAATTTTACTGTGGAAAGATCCCTGCCAGGCTGAAAGAAATGGCGTCTTTCTTGTAGGTCGTATCTCTCAATACTTCTCTGAAGATAAGAAGTCTGGTCTGAAGACCTGTTAGCAATCTGATGACGGTAACTGCAGAGGCAACGGCCAGGAGACCTGCACCTGGGTGCTGTCCGGGGTACTGGACTGGCTGGAATATTTTCATTCCTAACCCACAAGAGCTCACTGCTCAGACAATTTCTGACCTGCCACATCAGCAGACTCAAGCTTTGACCTCTGACAACCAACCCCACCCCGGTACCAGCAGCCTCTGCTCATCTAAGTCCTTGCTAGCATTCGACATACTCCAAATAAGTTACTGCCCTGACTTAACTGGATTTGTCCACAGTCTCCCTGCCTCTGCCTAACCTGACCACGAACACCTGATGAATCCTCAGCTACTCCCTAACCTAAGAGCCAGTTCCCTAGTATGCTTACTATTAGGCGCCTAACTACCTGTTTTGACAACAGGGTCATATTCTCGGACTGGACAAGAGAATGCTTGGGAGGGAAGAACTGTCATGCCTCAAGACAACAGACTCCCTACAAACAGAAGTTCCATGATGTGGAGGAAAAGGTACTCTCATACATTGTTGCTGGGACTGCAAATTAGTACAACCACTTTGGAAAGCAGTATGGATATTCCTGAAAAGGCTAGGAGTGGAACCACCGTAGGACTCAGCTTTTCCACCCTTTGGTGTTTCCCCAAAAGAACTGAAATCAGCATACTACAGTGATATAGCTACATTAATGCTTATAGCAGCATAATTCACAATAGCCAAGTTATGGAACCAACATAGGCAACCTTCAATAAATGAATGTAAAAAGAAAATGTAGTATATATACACAATGAACTATTAATCAGCTATAAATAAGAATGAAATTATAGCATTTGCTGGTAAATGATAAAACTGGGAACATGCTAAGTGAAATAAGCCAAAGTCAGAAAGCTAAGGGTCAAATGTCCCCTCTTCTCGCTCTCTTGTGGAAACTAGAGTAAAATAACGGGGAGAAGGGCAAATCCCATGAAAATATATGGGAGGTAAGTAAAGTAGAGGAAGAAGGTTGAGGGGGAGGGAAGAGGAACAGGAAAAGGGAGGAACTACAGAATGAAATTGACCAAATTGTGCTACCCATGTATATGAATGGATCACAGTGAATTATACCTTTATGTATATTTATAAAGCACTCTTAATAAAAGAAGAAGAAAAACCAGTAGAGGAGAGAGAAAAAGGAAGTACTTGGGACTGAAATGGAGCCTAATCCATGCATGTATGATCATGTTTAAGTGAATTCCACCATTATGTATTCTATCATGTAGAACAAAAATGCACTAAAAAAAACATTTAAATTGAAATCTATATTTCTCTGCAAGTTATTCTTTCACATTACAATATATAGTGCATCTCTACGTTAGGTCATGTGGTTTTATAGATGTGATTTAATAAAGTCATTCATTAAAAAAGGAACCCTTGCACTCCCTAAAGCATGGTGTGACACAGGTGACTTTTACAATACTCCATTTGCTGTCTTGCATTCCCTTAAAAGTCACATCAGGAGCCAAGAATGGGAGGGAGCTCAGCCCTCCTGGACCATGAGGCAAAGGTAAAAGCAACACAACTGTTGTAATTCAGGTGGGATCTCTTGCCTCTCATTAGCTGTGAGTCCAGAGTATATTGTCTATATGGGATAAGAATTAAATTGCATCTGGAATTATAATTAATTATGAATAATTAACAAAGAAAAAACTCAAAAGTTCAATTTAACAAGTTTATTTTGCGTTGCTTACATGAACTGCCTAGCACTTAGGCTAAATTAGTCTCAGCAGATTAAGGATTGTGAAAATTCTATTGCATGTTAATTTAAGTTTCCAGGCTTTGCCCTAATACCATCCTAAACACCATTTGTATGTTCCTCACTAGTCACAGTCTGTCACTGATATTTTCTATATGCAGTTTTCAGATAGTAGAATATGCCCATCCTACTGGAGTTTTCCAAATGCCTTTGTCAAGAATTCCTATTGACAAAGACTTCCCAGCCTGAGTTCCCCACCCCATCACTCTTTCATGCCAAGGGACTTGGGAATGGAACAAAGGACAACACCTCTCCTCTGCCGCTCACTGGAGTTGCAGTTCCACAAATGCCAGACCAGGAAATCCCCGGGAACTGAAGCCTCTTCCAAAAACCAAAAATACAGGGCTCCCTGTCTTTCTCAGCCTCCTTACACTTACCCAGCCCTTAAATCCAGCTGTGACGAAAGGCCCCATAGACAACTCTTCCCCATCCATCATCTTCACTGCCGTTTTAACATTGTTTGAACTAGGACATTAGGTTTTCTCAGAAAAGTGCTGCTGCCACCCTAGAAACTCTTGCCTGTGAATGCCTCTCCATGTTTCTCTCATGAGTACGTTAATGAATAAGCAGATGTACACACACAAACATGCGCACATGCAAGCTGTATGTGGGCATGTATGTATAAGGCATCTAGGAGAAACTGCTGGTTTGTAGGTCAGAGAAGGTAAGAGAACCCCACATACTTAGGTCTTAATGGCCAGGTAATTGTGTACTCAGGGCCCAGCAAAATTTGCAGGTTTCTCCCCTCTCAGCTTAGCTTTGGAAGTGTAACAACCACTGAGTTCAAAGGACACAGAGGCCTCCAAGGAATTAAGGGTGCCGTTAGGAAGCCGATGACCTCGGCAGCTGTCAGAGCTGAAAATTGGCTGCCTTGTGCCTCTTGGCCAGCCCCTTCACATCTGTGAAAGAAACCAGTCACGCTTGAATTGCTCCTCTTTTGTCTTCGTGGATTTTAATCTTTCCTCCAAGCCTAGGGGTGTTTATCAGGATATCAGGGAAAGGGAAGGAAAGTATGATCTGTATGCCCTCGCTCACATGTCTCACTCCCATAGTCTATTAGCAAACAAGCCAGCCAAGGTTTAAAGCTGGAGTTGTGCATTTTCCATACCCGAGTATGTCACCCTCAAAGCATTGACTTACCCATTAGAAGTTCTTGCTACCGATAGCCAAGAAGATTTCTAATCCAAACTTTAAATCAGGGCCATCCCGTTTCAACGAGAACACTTCGTTTCACTGTGATATTCAAAGCATCCTCTCTTTTCCCACCACCCTGTCTGCCACCATAGTCTCCTGGTTCTCCCATGTAAATTACCCAGTGATCCCCTCACCTGAATGCCCTGGCCTCTACTGAGCATTTCCTCTCTACATCCACTCTTTTTCTAGTTCCTAAATTCTCTTTCTTTCATTTCTTAAACAACTTCAGAAAACCCATCCCTGCTATAGTCTTGCCAAGTAGATTGGAAAAGAGACAGGGATCCCTTATAGAGAAGGAGGTCAGGCCTCAAAGATAAGTCCTCTGAGGAACTGGCTCTGCCATTAATCATCTGTGCCTCCTCCTCAGGACCCTCCAGTGCCACTACCCACAAAGTGAGAAGCTTGAACCCCAAAGGCCTTCCCAACCCTAAACCCCCACCCTGCAGCCCCACTCTAAATATCTATTCGCCATTTGCTAGATTACAAATTTTTTTTAAAATCTCTATTTAATCCTCATATCTAGCATACACAATTTTGCCTCATTTTAGCTTTTAATTTTTGTGGACTTTTAGCATGCTATTATTAATATTCTGATAGTTAAATAAGAATATAACTAATGCAGTTTGTTGCACTTACATTATTATGATATACAGGTGAATTCTAAAAGTTTCGTCCAAATAGTTGGGTTTATAATGTTAAGCATGTAGATACACTAAAACACCTACATCCTCACCATAAGCAAAATGTCCAGTACATGACTCATTTGGAAGTTTTGCCATCAGGGAAATGCTCTCTGATTAAGCTTTGAACATCTGCTCACCCCAGTATTAGCTGCTGCTGAAATAATTTTGAATGGCAAATATTCTTGATGATGATGAATTATCCCTTTACCTATAGAGAGGTCTAGAAAATCCATCCAGATCTTTCTGAAATATTGGATTTCATGTTTCCAGCATCTTTGTCTTCCAGATCCAGGAACTGAAATTTTTCAAGCTTTATTCTACGATGTTAACACATCCCAAAAAATGCCATTTTTTTCTAAAAATACAAAGCTTATTTTTGCTTGTAGAAATTAAACAAGATAATAATTGCTTGTGTTAAGGCAAGAAAGCAAACTGAACAAAATGTTTAAAGGGGCTATATGTCTTTTGAGATATCTAAAATTGTATTTCTAATTTTTTTTATGTTATCCTTTCTTAAAGACAAACTCTAAGCAAATAATAGTTAATAAAGCTAGGGACTAAATTAGCTTCCATGCTTACATTTAGAATCCAAAATGCATAACTCATTTTCTTAAAAATACTGTTGTTATTTTTCAACTACACAGCCTTCAGTCCCTGTAGGACAGGGAAAACCTAGGCAAACATCCTGAAACTGCCAGGGGGTAGGCAGCAGAATGTGCTTCTGACCACTGAAATGCTCTCATTGTTTACACACTAGCCACACCACTGAGAGAGTGACCTCTTTCCAGCACTGACAAGCGAACATGAACAGCCCTGCAGACTTTGATTGGCGGTTCATTGGGTCTCTGACCTTGAATGACATTGCTGGCAGATTTTGATTGGCAGACTGCAGCACTGCAGACCACTTCCAGTACACATGCCCAGTCTCCAGAAATTAGCCCTTGTCTTTTCAAAAACACTCTGTGTTTCTAAAATATGGAGTAAATCTACACCAAAATGTAGTATACGCATCAAACAGAGCCTGGGGGTGGGAGAAATCATGATCTTTAATTTATAGTCCTCATATCTTTCTATAATTGACACATGCAGTGATGCAGCTGGTCAGACTTTGGCTGCATCTCCATTAAGTCAAACATCAAAATTCAATGGGAGAAACTTAGGCAATCATACAGATGTGTTGTCTACAGGGCACCATCATTCAGATACTTAGAGCTTCTAGAAGGTCCTTGACCCAAAAATAAAACATTTGGATGACTGATCAAAGGCTTCATTTTTCTCTGGTTGCTTAAGCATACTGAAAAGAAGCCTCCAATCTCTGTTCAGGGCCCTGATCCTGCATTTGCTTAGGTTAGACACAGTGATGATGCCCTTTACATTATCCTGGTGGATTAAAATATGCTTTCTCTTAGCACTCTACAGAGCATCCATATTTTCCTGTGAGTAATGAGTTGCATTTTTGAGTAAAATGTCATTCATGCCTAAGAAAATGTTGCCTTACTTTTAAAATAAAATCGAAATGCTCCAAAGCTGGCAATAAAACATGTGCCTCCCACACTCTTGATACAGAAGCATAGCATATGCTTGAATCTACCTTTATTTCTCCAGAAATGAGGATGAAGGCATACAAAAACCATGAACTTCTAGTGTAAAGAAAATGGAAGTTTTTGGAAGTCAGAAAGTAGTTGGAGGTAAAAACAGACATGAACATTTTGATGACTAAATACCTGAAAAGAAGAATAAGTAAGGAAATAAACTAGTTCCTCCAACAGCATCCTGGGGGGCCTCAGGAATTAGAGACTCCCAGCACCATGAGAGAAAGAGGAGGCGACACTGACAGTGGATGAATGTCAGCATATGGGCATCTAGTTTCCCTGGTTCCCTCCCAAGCACTCTAGCAGCCAGCCATCACCTACCCCACCAAGAGATGTGGCCTGTGGAAATGAACCAAAGCAAATCCAAACTGTGAGAGAGAGGTGGGGCAAGAGCACTGCAGTACAGGCAGAAGAGAATAAGAAAAGCTTCTACCCTTCACAGTATGCCCCAGCCCTCTATGCCACTCAACTGAGATACTGCTGACAGCCTGGCATAGACCTCCCTGTCACAGGTCAGGTTCCCTGGGAGACAAATGCTAAAGTGAAGATTTGTGTGCAGAAAGTGTATTGAAAAGGCTCTCAAGATCAACACCTGTGGAGGAGGGAAGAAGGCAGGACTAGACAGAGAAGGAGGCGATGCACTGACAGTGAAGGACACAGCCAATCCCACCGGGAGCTCTGGAGCTGCACAGCCCTTCAGGGTCGTCCATGTTGAAGCAAGGGGCCAGACTTTTGTGCTCCCACTTCGACCAGTCACTGGATTGGGGCTTCTCTCTCCTGTTGGAGACAATTCAAGAAGGGGAAATTAACCAGGAGCTGCCAGTTGCAAACACTCCCAGCAATGGGGATAATGATTGATTTAGTGCCCAAGAGAAAGGAGGTGATCCAAAGGTGCAATTCAGAGAGAGTTAGATGCCACCTCCGTCCTTGTCAAACTCACACTTCTCAATAGTCAGAATGAAAAATGTACTCTAACTGCGAAAATAGGCTGATAACTAAGCAACTTTAGCAAAATAAGTTGCATGCTTTCCAAAGTTATGGGATTAAGGGTTAGTTCTGGAAGTGGAGAAACAGAAATGCAGAGGTCCTGGGGTGTTTTTCCAGGTTGAGTGCATTTGAACTGGATATAGAAGCATGAGTTGAAATGTTCCCACTAGGTTATGCACAGGGGACTGCACCACCTGGAAGAACACACCAATAAACAGAAGTAAGTCCAGTGAGGATGAGAAGGAAGGGAGAAGGGAGCGATGAGATAAGTCTTTCTAAGGAAGCCCTGTGGAATGAATTTCTCTATGCATTTGGGAGCTACCCAAGGTTTGTTTTTGGTTTTGGTTTTTTGTCCTTTTTTTTAAGATAGAAGGCCAGCAAGAGAGAGAGAAAGAGAAAATCAATTTTATTTAGCTTTTCATGTGGCCTTCGTTGCTCTGACACTTCGTTGTGCACACGGTGCTGGAGATTGAATTTGCATCCAGCCCAGCTATCCAAATTTTTAAGCAGGGAAAAAAGGCCTTGGGGTATGGCTCAGTGGTAGAGTGCTTTCCTAGAGTGTGTTGAGGCCCTGGGTTTGATCCCCAGCACTTCAGAACTAAAACAAAAATAAATAAAATTTAAAAGGATAAGCAGGGAAAGAAATTGACAACTGTCATATGTAACGTTAAGTGCTTTTACTACCAGTGATTATAGAAAAAATAGGAACTGGTAATGACTGCAGGTAGAAACATGACTGGGAAGAAGTTTTACAAAGTTTATGGAAGCAATACAGAAGAGTTTTTAAGATTGCACTCTTAAAGGGCTCAGGCAGGGGTTTGAATTCTCATTCTGCCACTCACCAGCTAGGAAACCTTGCATGTACCATTGTTTCTTAAACAAGATTTATTTTTCATTATAGTTTTACATATTGAAGGAGTTTGTTGTTACATTTCCATACATTGCATGGAGCATTGAACCTCTCTTAAGCCTCAGTTTCTTACTTGAAAAATTGGAGCTAATAATAACTTCTTTAAAGGATTTGGTAAATAAATGAGATAATATATGTAAACTGTCTAGACCGGCACCTCACAGAGGAAGTACTTATTAAACAAAATCTGAAAGCTAGCAGCAACATAGCCAAGGACGTGGGCTGCTGTTACCCTGCAGACAGGAGGAATGGAAATGAAGAAAGGTCATGAGAACTGTGAAGTAAACTATTAAATAAGAATCAGTTGGTTTTGTCTATGAAGAGTACAGAAAATGAGCAGATTCGATGATGCCAGCATGCTTTTGACATAGAACGGTATTAATACCATTGCTAGAATGATGGACAGTTAAGGATAATAAGGAAAACTGATATGATTTTGAAACATTTGTTTTTAATAGTCCAGATATTTGGTCAGTTATTCTAGCTGTATCCAGGAAGGTGATTTGGGATGTGATTTTTGAATCATTAGACTGAGTAAAGCAGATTGCCCTCCATGAGATGCGCTGCCCTCATCCAACCAGAAGATCTCAATAGAACAAGATGCTGGCCTTACTACAGGCAAGGGGCGACTCTGCTGGCCTGACTGCCTTGAGCTTGTGCATCTCAACATCCTAGCCTTGGATTCAAACTGAAACTCTGTCTCTTGAGTCTTGAGCATTCTAGCCTTTAGACTGGAACTCTACCATTGACTACCCACATTACAAAAGAGGAGACAGTTTCTAACAGGAACATGTAAGAGATGTGCTAAGTGTCCATACAGCTAAATGAAAACCAGGGTCAACAGGAAAATTTAGGGTTAGGTGGTCTTGATATAACAAGCTTTAGCTGATCAGGGAAACTGAATTGCTGAATAGAAGGTGGTTTAAAGACTCTTTTTAATCCAGAAAGGTGTATCAAATATTCTTAGAAAACATCTCAGATGAAAGTTGAAAGTCAAAAATCACATCAAAAATTATCCTTCAAAGTACAAGTATAGGCAAATACATAAAAAATAGCAAAGTGTTAATCCACTACAAAAAGGATTTCTCAGAAACAGGGATTTAGCCCTCATAGGAACATCTGTGTTGATCTTCTAGCTTCCTATTTCTGCTCCAACATACCACATATTTGATCCAGTGGGATTTATTCTTTCATAGTTTTGGAAGCCAGAAGCACTGAGCCAAAACCATTGTGTTCCCAGAGAGAATCTGTTTTCCTGCTTTCTTCCAGCTACTAGAACCTTGGTTCAGGATCCTTCCTCTGTCTTCAAAGCCAGTAGCCTGGCATCTTCTCTTCCTGACCCTCTTCCTCTGCTTCCGTTATGTGGCTTGCTTCTTTTGTGTGTCTGAGTCAAATTTCCCTCTTCTAAGGATACATCTGTTTACATTTAGAGCACTCATGGATAATCTTCCCTTCTCAAGGTTCATCATAAGGCGTGCTTTTGCCATTCAAGGTAACATTCACAGGTTCCAGGGATTAGTATGCACATATCTTTTGGGGCATCATTAGGAAACCTACCACAGTCAGTAATCCAAAGACTTTGTCAAAGTATTCACCTTAACAACCCAACTGACTCATCATCAGCCTAGATTCTATACTTAAACACCCAAACTCAAAGATATGAAAGAGAAATCCCCTAAAATCTAAGCCTAAACAGAACAATAAAAATTTTTTAAAAAGCATTTGAAAGATAGAATGGGAGATAAGATCTCTTTAAGAAAGATAACCCACAGTTGCAGAAGGTCTGTCACTTAGCAGGAGCTGTGAGCCAATCAGATGCTCTGTCAGAAAGCAATGCAAGGAACAGCCTTGCCTAATTGGATTGGCTGCCTTAATGGGCCAGAAGTCAACAAGTCAGAATGAAAAATATACTCAATTCAGCCACCTGGAATTGGTTGTAAAAAGGATGCAATAAAGTAGGTCAATTTTCTGGGACTAGTAAGAGGGTCCATACCCAAATGGACTGAACCTGTCTGCATGTGACTATTTGTCACTCTGTAACTATAGCCTTAAACCACTCAACATGGGTGAATCTATCTTGTTTTTAAAGAGTTAAAACCCAGTGAATCAATTTATTCATTTTTTAACCTCCTACTTAACAACTACCAACAAAATAAATTTATTAAGAGTTTGACCAGTTGCACAGCTGTCTCCCTGCCCCCGACACACAGCTCATCATCTTTAAGGTGCCAATGGTGTTTTGATATAGATATTCACTAAGGTACAATCCGCATTTTCTCTTCTTCTCAGAATACCACTACACTTCCTGCAACCACTGCACTGCATGAATTATGCTTTTACTGCCTACAACAAGTAGTGGACTAAATATTTGTGATTTAAATGGATCCAGATCACAAAATGTAGTACTTTTGACCATTCACCGCATTCGAATGGTGATGGAAGAGATGGAAATAGACTTTTCTGAGAATAGTTTCATCTTTACAGATCTCTGTTGGTTCTGACCTGACATCCTTAGTTTACTCTTTCAGAAATACTTACTGAGTCCTCTCCTTGCCAGGCATTCCACACACAAGTCCCTACTTTTAAGGTTCTCACAGTAGAACAGAACAGAGGCAGAAAGGGATGCCCTGCAAGGCCTGGTTTCTGGATTTCCACCATATTCAGGAGCTGTGCCAAGCCTAACATCCGTGTGCACTGTAATGTGCTAAATACTGTCCCCCTCAAAAAAATTCATGTCCATACAGAACTTCAAAATGTGACCTTATTCAGAAATAGGGTCTTGAGAGATGTAACTAGTTAAGAAATTCATGATTAAATTATCCTAGATTTAATCACTTCCTAAATACAATGATTTATTAAGATTTTTATCTGTCCTAGTGACATGCCTTATAGTAAACAGATTTCTATGATATTTTTCTAGTTTTCCATTTGTTTTTTGCAAGTTGACAGCTACTGTTTCACTGGTGTTGACCTCATTCCTACAAGTCTTTGTTTTGTATCTTTCATTTTCTTTCCTAGCTGACTTGTCAGTGGAATTCCTATGTGAGCATCTGCTGAAATGACCAGTATTCGTCTTACTTTTCTTTGACCAGTAGATTTTTAGGTCTATTAAAGTTAAAGACTGTGTTTACAGAAAATTACCATTTGGACTGAACTGACCAAATAGCTGATATGGCATTTCCCTACCCTTACAACTGATGATGTGTTTGAAGAGACCAAACTGAACAAATACTTGGACATCAATTCAATTCAATGTCCCCAGTTCACATTAAACACAGTCTTGACCAATTAGCCAGATTTAAATATGAAAGGTAAAAAAAAAAAAAAAACGCTGTGGACCCACTATAGATTGATACATCTGGTGACTAAGGGCGGTTAGCCAACTTGTCTTCAATCAGATTACGGCAGTACCTGGAGGTATAACTTAGAAGCAGATTGAGCAGGCAAGAAAATGCCAACATCGAGAAACAAATAGGGACCAAGAAAAGACATGCTTTTTTGTGCTGAGGAAAAGAGGTGAGATAAGCTCTTCAGCATTTTTAGACCCCAAATCCTACCAGCCACGGAAAACTGCACAAAGAACTGACGCAAAATAGAAATACCACCAACATCATTTGGGCCATATAACTCTAGAGAAGGAGCAAACGTTTGTAGGAGTAAGGTCAACTTATCTAAACCATAAATTATTTAAGAGGGCACATAATGAGTGTGGCTATAGTCCAGAAATCAACAATGTACGTGCTGAGAAAGGAGGAATCAAAACAAGGTAATTCCAGAAGAGTGAAAAATTCTCTGGAATCCAAGAGCAAATAAAATTAGGAAGGACAGGAACATTGACATCTGTGGAGCATACAGCATATGTCAGGCACTGTGCTAAGAACTTTATTATTAGTTCACTTGCCTATGTTACAGTTGAGGCTCGGAGAGATTAAATGTAGCTGACAAATAAATTCAAACCCAGAGCCTATACTATTTTGCCACCTCAACGTATCTCAACATGTGGATTGGGCCATCCACATAGAAGTCACCTGAGATGATTGTTAAAAGTATAGACCCTGCATTACTAAAGCAGATTCTTCTTAAGTGAGTCTATATTTCCAAAAGTTGTTGAACCACTATACCTGCAAATCCTTCTCACTGAGGGATCCCTGTCCTCTGGTGAAAGTATAGAGGCCCCTGTCTCCCAGGATAGCCCTAGTCCAAGGAGGAGCCAAGTATACTGATAGAATCAGATCTCAGGAGCAAGACCCACATCCAGCCTTCAAAACTAAAGGGACTGCAATGTAGGAGTGAGTTAGTAGATTCACCACATTGTCCAATTGGAACTGTGAGGTTGGTGTCCCCTTGCTAACCCCCATGAGGTCATTAAGAACATGATGAAATTGTTAGCGTTTATCCCCATTTTACAAATGAGAAAACTAAAATACTAAGAGATTAAACAACTTTCCCGGGGTCCAATAACTGGCTGATGCAAAAACTGAGATTCTGATTTAGAAAGTGTGTCTCCACAGGTCATACTCTCAGTCGCGACACTGAACTTCCTCTCCGACAATAACAATGGTGCCACCTTCCACATTCCTAACTCCTGTAGATTCCATCTCAGAATTCATACTGGAATTCACACCCTGTCTGAGCACATATGTCTGTCCATCTGTGATAGGGAATAAATCTGATCCAGCTACATCTGATTGTTCTGTGACAGTATGGATGGACATGATCCAGACTGCAAACCAACTGTGCAGAGGGGACAAACCCAGCAGACACAAAGCATAATGACTTGCCCTAGATGTCTAATTTGGAATCCAAAAGAGAGAGAGAAAAAAAACTATGCCTTGAAAACAGAGAAAATCGATAGGAAGGTGGATCTTTCAAGAGTTCTTGGGTATGGAAAAAAAAAAAAGAAAGAAAGAAAAGGCAGAAGCAGGACATCCTGGAGGGTTGTCTTCAGTGGCTGAAGTACCTACAACTGACCAACAAGGTAAATCAAATCTGCTGCCAATACATTCTTTTGCTGTCCAGATAAAACGGCAGACTAAGCTGGTGAACTTTCACCCTTCACCCCCGCTCTTCAAGCCAAAGTACAGATTAAAAAAAATCAATAACCCCAATCGATGGGAAAATATTTTTAGTCTCTAACTGAACGATATGTTTTGACAAGGCCAAAGAGGAGCACAAAAGAACGGCAAAAGATAAAAGACAGAAAATTAGGAATTTGCTTTATTGGGTGAGGTGGAATCACCAATCACTTTCTCTTTCCCTCACTGACATTCGTCTAAAGTACCTCACAGCAAGGAAATAAAGTCTAAGGAGATGAATTTATAAAATGGCAAGATTCACCACCCAGCAACTTAAAACCTATTATTGCTACCATTTTCTGTTGCCATTTTCAAGAAAGCAATCGAGAGAAATGTCCATGCTCTGAACAGAGTGGAAGGAAAGAGCCTTTCCCCAAAGTGGCTGAGCAAACAATGGAGCCACAGAGCCCCCGCCCCCACCCCGACCTGGAGATCACATCCAACGCTGCACACATCAGAAAGCGTTTAAAATCTACCCAGTTTAGATCCATTTTCTCTCAAAATATCCATTGTTTTTCATAACCCAGGACCCTTGAGGTTCTTTCATAACTGAGCAAATTAAACACATAATATCACCTTGTCTTCTACCCCTTAAGCAGTAATTTATTTTCGTATGTAGCCTGAGCCTGCTGTATTTCCAAAAATTATTTCACGTTTTTCCTCAATTGAATAAAAATGATAAGGAAACATAAGACCCTGAATAAAAAATAAAAATCATCCAGCAATTGTGTTTGTTTTTGTACAAGAAAATCTTGAATAGAGTGAATAACCTTAACAATCGATTAACATTTTGAATTGTTTTTCTTGGTAACAATAATTGGTAAATAGATAGATTTATGGGACTCCAAAATCTATATAAATCCAATAGACTGATAGTTGGAATAGTAGCAACCAATTTTATTTATTACTGTGTTTCCTTTTTTTCCCCCAATATAAATGCCCCATGTGTTATTTGATAGCCTTTGAAGTGGATTTAATGACTATCATTTTACTACAATTCCTTATTTTTCCTTTCACCAGAAGTTTAAATACACATTTCTTATACAAATATATCGTCAGGCTAATGGCTACATCTGTGTAATGGCAGCCAATTCAACCCACAGAAATCAGTCAATTCAATAAAAAAGACTGCCAAACCAACGGGTTGACATTTTGCATTTTGGCAGTCAAAGCATCCGTTCAAATGCTATTTGATTGGCTGACTTTTACAATGTTAGTAAGTAACTTTTTTGTTAAGATTGACACAGACTATACAATGGCAATTTTTCTGGCAGGGTAAAGAAATCTGGATCGTCCTGTTTCCTGGGACTCTTCCATAAGATCCCAGGAGCCTTGTACACATGGGTTCTATACAATGTACCTCTCTATCTCTACTAATAAAAATCATACATTTACTTCTTTTTCCTGAGCATTTATTATCTACCAAGCTCTCTGCCCTTAGCATTTTTATAAACCTGATTTCATTTATCCTGGGAAAAAGCCTATAACATAAGGAATATTAATCCCAAATTACAGAATAGAAGAAAGCTTTAGGAAGATGAAGTAATTGCTCAAGAATAAACTAGCTAAGGGGTGGAGACAGGGTATAAACCAATTTCTGTCTGATTCTGATGTCTACATCACTAACTCATTCATTGATGGTATCACCACCCAGATGGAACAGAGCTGATCAGATTTACTATCTCCGTTAATTAGAATGACCAGAAAGTTAGACTGGATCTAGTGTGTAGTTCACAAACCATTCTGCCATATTTAAACAGGCAGGAAAAGCACTTTGAATTTATAAGTGATTATAATAAATACATTAAGCATTTTTACTTCTGAGATATTTGTGTGGGTACAGTTCACTAATAAATCCCCAATCAGTCTCCTCTTAAGGAACACACAGTGGCCCATCAATGCACTGTAAGCCCTTTACAAGCACCTCCTGTGTGTACTTCATAAGCAGGTGAGATGCCAGGAAGGGAGCAATATATATTACCATGAAGATTCGTTTCCTCAGAATATTTCAAAATAATCCTGCAAAATCAAATTGTCATATTTCTTACATTTCTCAAAATGGCTGTCAATAAAATGCCATGTTCCAAGTTGCTCATTTGTTCAGTTCTGTTAGCAAAGTGCCCAGAGGACTTGGACATATGCTTCCCTTTTTAAAAATTCCCCAGAATTACTTACGATAGTGGTTGATTGTTGAAGCACTAGTGATTGAAACAAGTAAGTGATTATGATGTTGAATGCTTTCAACATGCCCAGGGAAGTGTGATGATGGCTTGAGTTAGCTAACAAAGACATGTCAAGTCACTGCCAAAAGATCTATCAAAAAAATCCATTATTTGCAGTTGAGAAGTTACCAACAATGTGAAGGGGAAAAAAAAAACAGAATGATCCTTTAAAACTCCAACTAGATAGCCTGTGTCTCCATCATTTGCAAGGAAAACAAGATGTGTATGTGAATTCCAAAATTGTTTTCAGAATGGAAGACTCTGTAGCATCTATGATTCACTGACCATTACAATGCCCAAAACATTTGATTTCCAACTGAGGTCTAACTTTTCTTAGCAAAAAATTTGGCTGGCTAAATTTAGTTTTGCCTTTCCAGGTGATTCTGTGGTTTTTGAGAGGTGTAGACTGATACAGGAAATTGATACTCCAAGTCTAGCCTTTGGTAAATTTTCCTTAAGACCTCCAATGCTTCTCATGGAGCTGGAACAAAATCCAGATTTCCTTCCATGGCTTGAAGCCCATGATAGTTGAATGACCGCTGCGTAGAATTTACTAACCACAGACCTTCTCAAGGATAGCAACTAATCATTATTCAGGTCTCAGCCCAAATGTATCTCTGCAGAGAAATCCCTCTACTCTTCCACCTCTCTCACTCTTTAAGCTTTCATTTTGTACCCTTCGTAGCTCTTATCACTACTAGACGTTGTCCCTGTAGGCTACAATTTCCAGGTCCATTGTCTTCTCCTCCCTGCCTGGACCACAGCCTGACAACAGGGAGGAGCTCAATATTGGTGGAATGAGCGGATCTCCAATGCAGTGCTGGACCACTGGCACTGGATCAGATTCTGTATTAAGCCAACGAGGCTCCTGGAAAGTACCCATTTCACCCACCACACAGTGATAAGATGATTCTTCAAAAATTCAACTTCAAAATTCTTCGTTCCAAGCCGTTTAAATGCATAGATATGTGGACGGGTTCTTTCCTCCTGGCTTCAGCTGTTGCATGCATGTTCTCTGCCTTTGAACATATTCCCTCTGCCTGGAATGCTTTGTGCCTCCCCACCTGATAATCCACCCAACTTTTAAACGTGTCTAAGGCAAGCTCTGCTTAATGGATGCACCTGTAAGTGGGACTCTAACCTCTGTTTGTCTCTACAACTCTCCTGCCAGTCTTCTTGCATATTTCATTCTTAGGCACAAATCAGAGATTTTTACCACATTCTATCAGGTGCTTATGAGAGAGAGAGAGAGAGAGAGAGAGGAATCAACTTTATTTAGTGTT